>JAQQPU010003051.1:17156-62255 GCA_029168905.1 Artemia sp. Kazakhstan ARC1039 | reverse complement strand
ATTAGTCTGGTCTCTGTAGGTAGCAAATTGCTTAGTAATATGATACTTTTTAGACTGAGAGATGCCGTAGACAAAGTTTTAAGAGAAGAGCAGTGCGGTTTTAGAAAAGGTAGAGGATGTGTTGACCAAATTTTCACTCTTAGGTTAATAATTGAGAAGTGCCTAAGTTTTCAAACACCTTTGGTCCTCAGTTTTATAAATTATGAGCAAGCGTTCGATTCTGTTGATAGAGGAGCTTTAGTAAAGGTTTTATCCTTGTATGGTATACCAGACAAATACATTAAAGTGATTAGTGCTATGTACGAGAATAACACTACTGCAGTTAAGGTAGGAAATGAGGTTAACAGCTGGTTTTGTATTAAATCAGGAGTTAAGCCGGGTTGTGTTCTATCCCCCTTTATATGGATTATTTTGATGGACTTTGTTTTAAGGAGCACAGGAAAGGCAATGGGAGACCACGGAATCAAATGGGGAGGAAAAAGTCTCCTGGACTTGGATTATGCTGATGATTTAAGGATCCTAGATGAAAGTGTGAGCAAAATGAATGAAGTTTTAGAGGTTTTGCAAGTTCAGGGTGCTAGTATTGGTTTGAAAATTAATGTTAGGAAGACTAAGTCACTAAGGCTAGGAATAAGTGAAGATGAAAAGGTGACGTTGGGTAATGAAAAGATTGATCAGGTGGGCAGCTTCACTTACCTTAGTAGTATTATTAGTAAAGATGGTGAGAGCAGTGAAGATGTTAAAAATAGAATAGCCAAGGCTCAGGGTGTTTTTTCACAGTTAAAAAAAGTCTGGAAGAATAGGAAGATAAGGAAATACCACTCCTCAACAGATGCTTTCATTTTGCTAACAAATGCAATAAATGAATCTTTCTCAAAAAATAAAATCCTAGTGGCAGCTTTCCTAGATTTTGAAGGGGCATATGACAATGTGAACCACCAAATCCTTTTAAATAAACTTGCAAACCTTGGAGTACCCCCTAAGCTAGTATCTTTTATGAAATCCTTCATAGAAGTGCAAAGTTTCATTGTTTGTGTTGGTTCAGCCTCTTCACCCCAAAAGACAATATCCAAAGGCCTACCTCAGGGAGCAGTCCTCAGTTGCCTCCTATTTGCCCTATATCTCTGGGACATGAACCTACCCCACACAAATCTACAATATGCTGATGATCTGGTGCTATGGTCATCTGGCAACACCTTTCAGATAGCACAGTCAAATCTGCAAAAGTCACTTTTCCAGTTTGAAAAATTCTCTCAACATTCAGATTTACCCATTGCACCCACCAAGTCAAAAATAATCCAATTTCACCGGAAGCAAAACCATGTTAATGCAAAACTAACTCTAAATAAAACAACTATTCCAGAGGATAATCATATTAATTACCTAGGTCTCATGCTTGACCAAAAACTTAATTTCCACCTCCAAATTTCAAACACAATAAAAAAATGCTATAGAAAAGCAAATATACTAAAAAGACTTCTTTCCACACCCTGGGGTTGTAAGGAGAAAACCTTACTCCAGTTTTATAAATCACATATAAGACCCCATATTGACTATGGGCTCATTGTCTATGGTGCATGTGCAAAAGCCCAAATGCAAAAAATTGAAACAACACAAAATGATATAATACGTCTCATATTTGGTCTTAGGAAACACACAAGCACCAAGTTTCTGCTTATGGAGAGTGGATTAACAACAATAAGGGAGAGACGTAGCTTTCTCTTGACAAAACATCTTACAAAAATTGAATCAAATAGCTCACACACATTACATAATTGGTTAAGAAATCCAGCCATGTATAGAGGTATTGCAGATGAGTATGCCAATATTCAAAAGAAGTTCCCTGTACCAGCAAAGTCTATTGCACCTACTTTCCCCCAATCCCCTCCATGGAATTGGTCATTTCCCATGATAAATACTGAATTTTCAAAATGGAATAAAGATTTAACCCCCATTGCTTTTGTCCAGAAAAAATTTGCAGAACTTAATACAATTACCTATAAAAATCACTTCCAAATATTTGTTGATGGGTCAAAAATGAATGAGAAGGTTGCAAGTGGTGTTTTCCTTCCTCACCTGAAAATTGCAATGGGCAAGAGATTATTTAATAATTTATCTATAATGTCTGCTGAGTTAAATGCCATAATCATGGCATTAGAACACCTTAAGCAAAACCAACCTTTGATTGCAAATTCGAATAATATTATCATCTATTCCGACTCTCTATCAAGCCTTGAGTTGCTGGCCTCAGCTCCTCAATATAAGTTGGACATTGACACTTATCATTGTCTCAGTATTATTGATAATCTTGCTTCAAGTGGCATAAAAACTTATTTTCAGTACATTCCTAGCCACTCTGGCATAAGTGGTAATCATCAGGTTGATGAAATAGCAAAATATGCTATAAATATTGACCAGCCAAGTGGGAGGCCAATCCCAATTAGAGATATTTATCGATGGAGGCTATCAGATATTAATTTTAATAAGATTAATCCTACCCTTTCCCCCTTTCCCAATAAGTATCTTTCTAAAATTTATCATAGAATTCGTTCTGGAACAAATGGACTAAATTTCCTTGCATTCTCATATAAGCTTTCTAATTCAAGTGGTTCAATTCCCCTGTCCCCTCTTTGCAGGCATTGTAATATGAATAATGAAACAATTGACCATTGCCTATTTGAATGTAATATGCTGACGTTTGCACAACATACCTTGCTTTGTAAACTATTAAAATACTTCAAACACCACAAAATCTCACTATCAGCCAAGAGCCTAGCCAACTATACCTGCACACAGAGCACAGAAATCAATATCTATCATCTTATATTTGAACTCCTTGAGTCAAAAGATCTACTGAAAGATATCTGAGAATATCTAATAAATAAGAGACAACCAAGACAGTAGCTCTGTAGACCACAGAGTGAAGTAAAAAGAAGAGGGCTAAATAGTACCAACTGAATAGCCGCCTGCTGTGAATTAGAAGAAGAAGAATCTTAGAAGCTACAGTGATGACAGTGGTCAAATATGGCTCTGAAGCATGGACGCTCCGAAAAGCGGATGAATATTTGCTAGATGTTTTCCAGCGAAATTGCTTAAGGATTGTTCTGGGTACCCAGCTGACTGACCGTATTTCAAACAATAGGCTATATGAAAAATGTGGTTCAATACTGCTTTCTAGGTCTATAATGAAAGAAAGGTTGAGGTGGTTAGGGCATGTTATGCAGATGAAGGATGACAGATTGCCAAAGATTGTTCTTTTGGGCCAACCATCTAGGGCTAAACGGAAAGCAGGTTGTCCCCGTCTGGGGTGGGAGGACGTCATAAAGAAAGATTTAAAGGAAATGGGAACTTTGTGGGCGGGTGTAAAAAGGGAGGCTTTGAATAGATTGAGGTGGAGGAGGAGCATGCATAGCTGTGTTGGCCTCAGGCGGCTTGGTGCTGCGATGAGTTGTTAGTAGTTAGTAGTAGTAGTAAGCCCCCAAAGTTCCTGGGGGAAGGGCTGGAAGTTATGAACTTTGCCCATTGTTTACATATAGTACTGGTTAATGGGAAGTATTAGGACGTTTCAGGAGAGATTTTTTTCTGAGGGGGGGGGGGGTGTCAGAGGAGGGGGTTACAGGGGAGGATCCTTCCATGGAGGATGTTTCCTCAGGGGAAGGGAAATTTCTATGAAGGGGGCGCCAGATTTCCCAGCATTATTTAAAAAACGACCAGAAAATAAATAAAAAAAACTAGTTTTTTCAACTGAAAGTAAGGAGCAACATTAAAACTTAAAACAAACAGAAAAAGTACTTTCAAAAGAGCTATGATAATAATAATAATAATTTATTTATTACCCACTATAAAAAAAAGCAGAGTACATCAAGAACAAAAAAAAAAAAAAAAAATCTAATTCTAATTCTATCTATTCTAATTAACCAACCTTTGTGATTCAGTGGTTTGTGATTTGAACAAAATTTGAACTTTAGTGTAAAGAGCAAGGGATTGACTAGGGGTAAACTCCCTAAAATACATAATAAAAACATACAAATATAGAAGTTTGTTACGTAAGTTAATTCATAAGTTACATCATAATAAAATTTCAAGAAAGCCATTAAGTCAAAAAAATAAAATTAATATGCAAATTTCATTCTAATTATTCATGTACAGTGAGCCAAAATCAAAGCTACATTAATTCAAAAACGTTCAGAAATTAAATTTTAAAAAACAAGTTTTTTTAACTGAAAGTAAGGAGCAACATTAAAACTTAAAATGAACAGAAATTATTCTGCTAGCACTCAAGTACAGAAGAAAAAAAAAGACCAAATCCATGTGTACAAAATGAAAAACAAGTTGGAAAAACTCAGCTTCAAAAATTACTTTCAGCTCCCCATAACCCAGATTACATGAGGTCACTCAGTAAAAGTGTTCAAACCCCTTGCCCTAAATACATCAAGAGCCAATTTCTGGAGTTTAAGACCTGTAGACAACTGGAGCAGTCTCCCAGAAATCTTTGTGAAAGCAGACACCCTAAACCCATTTAACAATGGACTCAACTGATTCTGGAAAGAACAAATGTACATACACAACTCTTAAACATCTGACTTTATTGACTTAAAACTGTTGACACTACCATCTGTGCATACTCCTCCAAAGTTAATGTTGTGCTGGGGCTCTGCTGGCCATACACTCTGGGGAGACCCTTACCCATGGTTAAAATTACAGAATTTCAGATAGCCAAGTATCAGAGAAACAAGACTTGACAAACCAACAGACAGCCATCTAGAGAGTGCCATGACAGGGATGTTTCCCTAAAGGACTGAGGATCCTGTAAGTTATATTAATAGTCATCTAGTTAGCTAATTTGGTAAATTTCTAGGTGGCACTATAATTTAGCTAGGATGAAAGTGAAAACATCATTTGATGCCTTTTTTATGCTCTTTCATAATTCAATAATTGCTTCTGTTGCATCTTGAACCCTTAAAGGGGCCCATAGGTATTTCATTTTTATAGCCACACAAAGAAGTTATGAATAATGGTTAAGTTATTGAAAAGTGGTTAAAAACATATTACTAGTTTATGAATAAGCTGTTCAAGAGTAATATATTCCAAAAATACTTATTTATAACAATTCAAATCTCATTTATTAGGCAACTCAAATATAAACCATTTTCCTACAGTTTAAAGTTTTTCAAATGCCATTGACAAAAATAGTGCTGAATATTGTGATTCAAAACTTTGCTGTTGATAAATCAGGGTATATTCCAATTCAGGCTATATATTTTCACATTATGTAAAGTTCATGGTAAATTTGCAGTGGGCCATATAATTTATCTAGAATGAAAGCAAAAACATCATTTGATGTTTTTTTTATGCTCTTTTATAATTCATTTAAAATACTTTTGGGGCCCCTTTAAGGGCTCAAGATGTAATTTGCAACAGAAGTACACAAGTTAGTGATGATAAGCAAAAGGTACATGATGATAGGGACTGCAGGGCATCAGCTTAATCCCATTGCATGAGCCATAATTTGGTCTCCCATTCCTTATCAAGATTTGTTTTGAAACTGTCAACAGATGGTGAAATCACTGTCATTTTGCTCAGATTGTTCCAAAGACTTATGATGTGGTTGGAGAAGAAATGGTTCCTCTTCCTTGTATTAGCATGCTTCTGAAAAAACTTTCCTGAATGACCCCTGGTTCTTGATAACTGGGCAGGGAGGAATAAGTCTTTGTCATCAGACTGGAGCAGTTTGTAAGTCATTATTATATCACCTCTTTGCTGATGGTATGTTAGAGTTGGTAGCTTGAGGCACTGCAGCTGGCATGTATACTCTTTGTCTTTGAGCCCCTTTACACATTTAGACACCTGTCTTTGGACAGACTCAAGGGCCACCTGGTCTGTTTTATTAATTGGCATGGCAACACACATTCCAAATTTTAATCTTGGTCTCACCAGGCTCTTATAGAGTTTTGTGATTATTGCTGGGGATCTACTCGTCATTGTGCATTTGAAGAGACCAAGAGTTTGGTTTGCCTTTGCTACTGCAGCTTGGGTGTGGCAGTTGAAATTAAGCTCTTTGTCTACAACAACCCCCAGATCTCTTTCAGAGGTACACTCAGAAAGTGGTAGTCTTACACCAGCATTTGCTGACATAGGCCTAGAGTATTGTCATCATGGGTTGTTTCTTCCAAAATGATGAGCCATGCACTTATCTAGATTAAACTTGAGCCTCCATATCTTGGCCTATTCACCAAAGCTGTCAAGATCTGACTGTATTGAGGTCACACATCCCTGAATTCCTACAGGACCAATGAGCTTCAAATGATGTTTTCACTTTTATCTTATCTAAATTATAGTGCCACCTAGAAATTTACAGCTAATTTTATATTGTATGTATAATTCTAATATTAGTTAACTAGTTTGCTAATTAAGGCTGAAATGTAGGTCAATATTTACCAAATCATATTATTGAGTTAGGAATAAAGTGAATACACCATTCAATCCCTTTTTTTAGGCTGATTATGAATATAACAATCATTTCTATTGGAAATGAATTTTAGCCCCCCCCCCCCTAAATATGCCAATTCAGGGTAGGCTATATATTTCTACATTAGGGGGGGGGGGGGGTGTAAAGTTTAAACTTACCTCCCATTTACATCAGAAATAAAATTTGCCCCCCTCCCTAATGTAGAAATATATACCCTGAATTGGCATATATAGGGGGGGGGGGCTAAAATTCATTTCCAATAGAAATGATTGTTATATTTGTAATCAGCATTAAAAAAGGCATCAAATGGTATATTCACTTTATTTGAAACTCAATAATATGATTTGGTAAATATTCACTGAAATGGGTAAATTTCTACCAAATCATATTAGCCTATTGACTTATGCATAGAGCAAATAGCCTATACCACTCAATGCCTTTTTTATGCTGGTTACAAATATAGTAATCATTTCTATTGGAAATGAATTTCAGCCCCCCCCCCCCTATATATGCCAATTCAGGGTATATATTTCTACAACCTAACCTAACCCTGAATTGGCATATATAGGGGGGGGGCTGAAATTCATTTCTGATAGAACTGATTAGGCTATTATATTCATAATCAGCATAAAAAAAGGCATCAAATGGTGCATTCACTTTATTCCTAACTCAATAATATGATTTGGAAGAAATTTACCCTGAAATGTATATATAGCCTAAGTGAGATCTAATAGCCAACTGGTTGGCTAATTTAAAGATTGTATATACATACACTGTCATTCATATTAAGCACTTAGTTGGATAGACATTTGTTTCCATATATGATGTTTGGCTCGTTTTTTTCTCTATATATAAACTGTACTATTTTCAACTAGGCTAGCCATCCAGTGGTAGCCTAACCCTTACCTCTTCCTCTCTCTTGAAATTGAATTTTGACTCTTCTTTTTCTTGCTTTTTAGTATAGTAGGGAGACTTTGTCCCAAGTTTGAGTTTCCCTTTCTTTCCGAGTTTATTTTTTGCCTTGTTGTTCTTTTTCAAGGCGCTAATATTTTGCGGCTTCTTCATTTTAATCTATGTGATGAGTAAATTAATATTTTGAATTTGACGCGGAAATATCATCTGTGTCCACTTAAGGGGTTTTTCCGCCGTTCAATTGTTAGCTAAAAAATATTTGTTTGGACGGGGGAACACAATCATTAGCTAACAGAAATTGTTGGCTGACAAATCGCGGAAACATGATATTGGGTGGGAAATTTAACTGAAAATTCTGATCAAGGTAATGTTGCAATGATTTTATCTCAGCTTGACAATACCCAACTGACGCCAAAGCTTTGAAATAGAAAAACATTTCAAAGTGTTCATATCTTATAAAAAATAAAATATAGCTAATAATGCCAGCAAGTGAAACAAAGGCACAAAGCATTTTATCAATTGGCCAAGTATATTGGATTTAAGTGAAAATTAAAGCACTAGTGCATAAACTTTCCTAAAGTAACTGTTAATTAAATATAAAAAAATTGTCCCATCTATGGAGGAAGTGGATCGACCTAGTAAAAATCTTAATGTGATTGCATAAGAAAAACTGTCAGATTGTTGATGATATCAAATTGCAATGACTTTTAAGTTGTCTATATCTCTTTCTAATGACTTGATTTACATCATTTTGACACGGTAAAACGAAGGAATCAATCAATTTAATTTATGAAAAATGTGTCTTGACTGACGGTACAAATCAAAGGAAATTATAATTTAGGAGAAAAGTATCCATTGCCAACGAAATGGGGGGGGGGGGCTAATATTTTAAAATGGTAAGTAGGTTGTCATTTCGATGTTTTTTTTATGGAAGAATTGATTTTTTTAAGGAGCTGTCACAAAATTTTGAAGGAGAAGGGGAAAAAAAGAAATAGTAGCAGTCCTCGATTCTCCGTCAATGTTGTCAATAGTCCCTGAAGCCGCACCCCGCTGACATGACGGGGACGAATGTGTGATTTATTATCGGCGGCGGCGCGCCGAAATTTTTTTGGTGGCGCGCCACCGATTTTAGACTGGCGGCACGCCACGGTGCGACGATTTTTCTGATTAAAATAATAATAAAAATTCAACTTCACCAAGTGCGTTCAACCTCGATTTTAGTAAGGATTTTTAAATGGTTGGCTAAAAAAAATACAAGAACAATATGAAAAAACAGGAATTTGTTGGGCCGTGCGAAAAGTGTTTATGTTCACCGTCGATCAGACCAAGTAGAATTCTCATTTTTAGCCACTAGACCCAGGGAAACCTATGTTATGTTTATGTTTAACATCGCATTGTTCCTATAAAATCCCGTGTTTAGTCATTTCCTTCTTGTTAATGATTTGGGCTAATGTGTGTATAACTTTCAAAGTTTGAAGTTCAAACATCTCCTGTTCATCAAATACATACGAAAAGGAAGTGTAAAAAACGAATAACATCATCGAAAAAAAGTTGTATACAAGTCAGATACCATGGCTTAACAACACCAACAATTTTAAATCAGCGGTTACATCACTTCAGTTACAATTGATGTAACAAAAGTGAGTTTGTTCACTCTGCCTGGAGCCATTGATCTTTTTGCAGTCACTATCAGTCCTGTCGTGCTAAAAAGCCGTTTAGCTGGGGCATTTGTAGCCGGTACAGCCAGAACTTTACGAGCGTAAACTGCCACTCGCGGGATCTGATACTAGCATCGGACATTGGGGTCCCACAGAATGCCGCAAATGGGCTTCTTTGTATCTGCTGAAATAAGTTGTTTTTATAAGGGAGAAAACACCTGCACCTTTACCATAGGGCTCCTGCGCTCTACACTACAGGAGGAACTAAACTGCACCTTTGCCCTCTTTTCTTATCAACACGGAATAACCCTCCAAAATTCTTTTCTGAAAGAAGTGGTCAAGTTATGACGTTTCAAGTCAAAGTTTAAGGCTACTTCAACTTCAGTGTGCTCTGCTAAGTGTGTAAACAAAAAATGTAATTCATTTCTATAGATATATTTCCATACTAGCTTTAGATAATCTACCAAGCAGGAAACTACCACAAATCAGCATCGATAAATAAATGAAACCCAAAACGAACAGAAATTACAATAAATAACCGAGTCAAACTCACAGAAATTAACATAAGAAATTAACGACCAGAAATTAACATAAGTCGGGCTCAAAACCCCTATGGCTTAACCAAGGCCAGAACATAATTTGCACTTTACTAAAAAAAAATATAAATGTTTTTACTTTTATAACTTTAATAAATCAAATAATATTAACATTTTAATTACTAAATATATCAGTATATGTTTATTAAACTGACAATGCACATTCATTTGTTTTTTTTTCAGTAAAGTGCAAATTATGTTTTGGCCTTGGGAAGGCATAGGGGTTTTGAGCCCAACTTATGTTAATTTCTGCTCGTTTTGAGTTTGACTCGGTTATTTATTGTAATTTCTGTTCGTTTTGGGTTTCATTTATTTATCGATGCTGATTTGTGGTAGTTTCCCGCTTGGTAGATTATTTGATTTTAATTTTGCTCATTTTTTTTGTTTAATGGAGTTCTTTGCTTTTCTTTGAAAAACTTATTGTGTGGAAACAGTTTTTTTAATTAATTTCTGTTAGTTTTATATTGACATAGTCTTTTCAGGGAAAAAGAAAATAATACTTCAAATCTTTTCATTTTTTTAAGAATTTATAGTTTGGCCTGCTATTTGTATGCTGGAAAAAAATTTCAGCAATTTTTAACAACATAGACCCTTTTAAAAATCTGGACTAAAATAGTAGTGTTTAATCTAGTTTCCTACCTCCTCTAGTTGATCTGAAATGGAAAAGTTGATAACATTCGCAAAAAAAATTTCTTTACTTTCTTTGATAGCTTGGATACACTTACGCTATTTTGATTTGGTTAAATTTTAAGAGCAGAAGAAGCCCCGAAAGTTTGAACATAATACCCTCAGTCGTTCTTGGGATACTGCTGAGATGCCTTATTGGGAATTGGAATTAACACAGTGCATTTTTATTTAATCTTAAAGCAACATTTATTTTTTAAACATAAAGGCAAATGGAAGGGTGGGCGTGGGAGGAGGATTAGTTTCCCTTCAATCACTTTCGACTATTAAAAAGGACATCAGCCCTTTCTATTTGCAATCGAATGAGCCCTTTTCGAAGTTCCTACGACAACTCCTTTGATACGAAGTGCCCTGGTCTAAACAACAACAACAACCAAAAAAAAACTATACATTATACCCACATTGATCTCTACTATAAAAATGTCAAGCCTTCCAATCACTTGCGATTATTAAAAAGGGCACTAGGCTTTTCGATTTCCAATTGAATGATCCGTTTTTGAGTTTCTACGATAACGCTTTCTATAAACACCGTATATGCCCCCAGGGCATAAATTACAACCCTTACCCTAAGGGCTGTGAGGGTGGTTGTTATTCTCTAAGACCTAATTTCCAGAACTTTCAACTACGTTAAACAAAATGGCTATCTCAAAATTTTGATTGGATGTGTTTCGGGGAATGGTGGGCGTGGAAGGGGCGTTAGTTACCTTCCAATCATTTTTCGACTATTAAAAAGGGCACAAGCCACTCCAATCTCTAATTGAATGAGTCCTTTCGAAGTTTCTACAACAACTTCTTCGATATGAAGTGCCCTAGTCTAAAAGAAAAATTAATAAATAATACATTGTGCCAACATCGTTCTTATATACCCCCAGGGCATAACTTAAAACCCTCGCCCTAAGGTTTGTGGGGGAGTAACATCCTCAAAAAACATATTTTCTCTCTGGAAATCAGTTACTCTGAACAAAATGGCTTTCTTAAAATTTTGATTGGATGTGTTTGGGGAAATGGTGGGCATAGAAGGGGTGTTAGCTGCCTTCCAATCACTTTCGAATATTAAAAGGGGCACTAGCCATTCCAATTTCCAATCGAATGAGCCCTTTTCGAAGTTTCTACGACAATTCCTTCGATACGAATTGCCCTGGTATGGACAAAATAAATAAATACTACATTGTGCCAACATTGTTCTTTACTTAGGCAGCTCGATTGTGCTGCCGGATAACATCCTGAATTGCCTAATGCTCTTTTACCTACCTCTTTTCATCCGAAAAATCAGAAAGAAAAATGAACAGAATTTTAAAGTGGAAGGTAGAATTTTTGTTTCAAGAAAAATTTCTTCTTCTCCTTCCTACGAACCGATATAAATGGCGAGCAGTATTTATCTTTAAGAAACTGATTAGCCAGGATGACGGTTGAAGCTCGGATGTCGATACCGTTAACCAAAAAAGAGAGAAAAAAAAACGGTGGCGTATTAGTGACGCCACCGCCGACAGAATCAGCGGTGGCGTCAGCGCGCTGATGCAAGCTCGGCGGCAGGCCACCGTTTTGTTTTCGGTGGTGCGCCGCCGACTTTTCGGCGCGGCTTTGGGGTCTAGTTGTCAATATTAGACAATATTGCCTAGTTATACTGACAACATTAATATACGAGCTACATATCAATATATCAGTGATGTTATATCCGTTATACTGACATTTACTGTGTTGACACATACAACGGACAAAAGCATTCGCTTTCTAACTTAAAAAAATGTTTATCATTTTTTGTAGTCTGAATACCTATTTGACTCTTTCTTGTCGACACAATCAGACAGAGGTTGCGATATAGGGCTTTAAAAGATGTTATCCTTTCTTTCAAAGGCTTAAATATAGAATCTAAAAACTAGTAATTATAATCATTAATTAGTGGTAATAATCAACTTATTGGATTTGATCTCTGGCTCCAATTCGACTCTCCTCTGTCGAAACCTCAATAAATAACTTATATATCTGTGACATCAATATAACTAGGCTACTTAAGAATAAAACCAAAGCAAATTCACTTTCGTTTTATTCTTATGTAGTAACATCAGTAGTGGAAGTTGGTTTATAATGTGAGTTGTTCTTACTTATTTGTTTTTTGTTTTGTTCAGTTGTCGTTTTTTTTTGTGTTATTTTTAAAGATAACTGTTTTTTTTCTCTTACTTAATTTTTTTTTGCTTTTTTTTCTGTTGAGAGAGGCTCCCAGACGTGGGGCCAAAGTATTCAGTTTTTTTTATAGTTCAAATGTTGTTTTATTTTATTTTTTGTTCACTGCTTTGTTGAAATTAAAACCCGTTTTACTCGCTTTATTTGTCGTAGATTGGCATACCTCTCAAGATCCGCTTTAGAAAAGAGAATACCTAAAGAAAGTAAAATGCAACAAAGGGTCTAAGTTTAGTCAAAACTTAGAATTTGAGATATTTCATTTTATTTATCAAACATTTCGTTGTAACAAACTGTAAGTAAGGAGTGGCTCGACTCAATAGTAACCAAAACTCTAAAGAACGGAATTTTGAAATGAATAGATACATCAAAGGAATTGGCTTCTTATGCTGATTCCAAACATATAAGATTCATCAAATTTAGTATTACCCATCAAAAGCAATGAGTCTGAAAATATTTGCCTGATTTTCGAATAAGGGGTAAAAAACACCCCTAAAAAGTGAAGGCCTCTTAGTAAATATTCCATCATCAGATTCAGCGTATCAGGGAACCCTACTGTAAATGTTTCAAGGTCCTATATACAAAAAGGTGGAATTTTGCATTTTTGCCAGAAGAAAGATAACGAATGGGTGCTTATTGGTTGTTGTTGTTTTTTTAGGGGTAATCGCATCGAACTATTGGTCGTAAAATATCAAGAGAGGTTGAAATCGAACGAAAATTAAAAGTTCTAGTGCCCTTTTTAAGTGACCAAAAAGATTGGAAGGCAACGTCCCCCTTTCACACCCCTTTTCCACAAAGTTGTCCGATCAAAACTTTGATATAGCAATTTTGTTCAGTATAGTTGAAAAATCCAATAACTATGCCTTTAAGGGTATCATGACCCCCCCCCCCCCTCAGCCAGTAGGGATAGGGATGTACGTTATGAAATTTGCACATTGCTTGCGTATGGTATTTCTTATTGAAGGGTATACAGACATTTTACTAGGAAGGAGGGTTCTATGCTTGGGGTGGGTTTCGATGGGGAGAGTTTTCCATGGTCTGGGAAATTTCCAGGGGTGATCTTTTCAGAAAAAAATTACATGGGGGATTTGAAAAAATTCCTATAAGAAATTAGATGGAAGAATGAATTGTCCAGGGGAAAGTTTTATTGGATTTGGCTTTCCGGAAAAAAATCATACGGAAAGGGATGATTTCCAGAGTGATCGGAAAACTGATTAGAAATTAATGTCCTTTTCAAATCAAAGTGTGCTAAGAAGAATTTTTTTCAGGCTGAACCATCCGCAAGAAATTTTACGGAGGGGTTCAGTGAGGATGGAATTGTCTAATTTTATGGGGATGGGTGTATTTTACGTGGAAAGGAGCAACATTAAAAACGTTTCTACTTATTTTCAGTTGAAAAAAAAAACATTTTTAAGTATATTTTGGTTAAGAATAAATTTGGTTGATAGCCTAAAAAAAGTAATTTCAGACGTGAAGCGCTGTTGAAATGTATGAACTTACCATTAAAATGTGTGTTTTTCTTGCCATTTGTCTCTTATAGACAGTTCCTAAGAGATAATTAATTTTAATAGGCTATTCTAAGCTGCGAAGCGATGAAAATTTTTGAATTAGCATTGAGTAGTGCACTTTTCTTTTGCAACTTTCTTCTTTCATACCTTTGTTTAAGATGGCTTCCTAATATCAGGATGGAGAGAGGGGCAAATAATGCTCTGTGAGGGGGGGGGGGGGACAGACCCTTCTTCGGAAGTAACTAAGGTCTCTTCTTAAATACTAATTATTATGATCAGACTGTACAAATCGAATAAAAAAATTATTTTATTATCGAATAGTCTGGAATAACAAGTCTGCATTTCCTAGTAGTTTGAGGAGATGCTGCATGAACCTGGTATAGGCAAAATAATACATTTTTGGAAAAAAATGGACGGAAAGTGGCATTGCGCTTCCTCAAAAGGGCTACTTCCAGAGAAAAGCGCTACCTTCGGCAAGTGGCAACCCATACGAGAAGTTAATGAGAGATTAAAAGTTTATGTTGTCAGATTTGAGACCATTCATTTTCAGAAGTCAAGGCGAAGGAATCTTTCTGGAGATACCAGACTTCGCTTTATAGCATCTTAGCGTACCTGCTACTAGTGTACCGAGTGAATCGATATTTTCGACCGCCGGTTATTTCATGTAAAAGCAGTGTGCCCAGACCTTTGTCAAGATCCTGGAAGAGCGCATGATTTTAAGTAATAAATTTTAAGGCTCGAACAAATGATGCTATTACAATTTTATAATAGCAAAACAAAACTTATCATCTACAATCTTTTTTTTTCCTTTGAGCATTAAACGTTCAAAGACAGCTTTTTATATACCCGTTGTCTAAATCTACTGTTGTTTTCTGTTTTTACCAAACAAACAGAAGAGCAAAAGAAACTGGTCTTCTGGTTTTTGTTGACCTGTCCTGTTTCTGTTTTGTTTCATTTGAGCCCTATTTTTTATGCTTCTCAAAAAAAGAACAATGTCAATGCTTACCTCGGACTTTAGCTATTAGACAAAGTTGCACATATCTTGTGGGTAAGTTTAAGGATTATAATAAGTATAAATTATACTTACTTTCATATTTTAACAACGAATCACAGTGACTTGTTTAGTTTCATTGTCTAAATTAAGCAAAAATCTTTGTGGGATTTATTGTGCAAGTTCGAAATAAAAGAGCAAGAACGAACTTAAAAAGAAAAGAAAAGTTTTTTTTTATAGAAGTCTAGAGCGAAGTTGAAAAGAGACAGTAATTATTACTTTACAGGTTTCATGAAATATGTTTGCAGATTAGCTCGCTTGAGTTTTTTAGAAAATTATAATTGCATGCTTGTTGTTATCAATATCATAGCAGGTGAAGGACTAATAAATTAGAGTTTATTTTCTGTGGGCTATTTAGGAAATTGTGTAACCCTTTGATAACAAGCCGTTTGTGGGTCAGTTTTGTTTTTTCAGTAGAGTACTAGTTTCTAGAATTCTACACGCTATGGAAAATTTCAAGAGTAAGTTTATTTAAACTTATTTTGTAGGAATGACTTATGTTACCTTTAAAGCAATAATTTGTCTCAATTTTGATTTCAAATTTGCTCTTTACTTTTGTACAAATCTGTTTTCAATTAACCTTTGAACAAACATGTGTTAAAGCATGATTTTACGACATTACTTTCCAATTTTACCCTTATTTAATAGATTTATAATTTGCATGGGAGAACCCACATAACATTACAATTTCCTGCCTTGTGAAATTAACAGTTCGCGTTGATCATTCACTTTGATTAAAGCAGAACTCTATTGTCTCTTTTGCGCTATGTCACTCTAAAATTCATAGAACCCATTTTGTCTGCATAAACTGGGATAGATGTCGGCAGTGAGTGTGGTTTCCAGACCAAATATTGAAACTTTTGGAAATTTTGAAGGCTTAAGCAAAATAGAAAAATATTTGGCTTAGATCAGAGCGTCAAAAATTTACACGACCAATTTTTTTTATTGTTTTGTTCTTCACTGTCGTATTTTTAATCCTACTTGGAGATTTATAACTGAGACCTATGAGATCTACTTGGAGCTCTATGTTGGATGACAGAGATCTACAACGGAGACAACAAGCTTTTGGAACCATTTTTGGATGTCAAGAATCTATATAGCCAAAATCAATTTTGATTTCCATCTGCATTATGGCCCACTAGAACTCTTACATAAATATTATACATAAACCACAATTTGACAAAAAAAAAAAAAAAAAAAATCGACCCCTTTCGGAGGGTCACAAATCTTCTAATGTTTGTTTCTTGGCTTATTAAAATCTGTGCGAACTCAGTAATACCTTTTAGTCCAGGCAGAGAGCAAAAACCCCAGTTCTAATCAATCAGAAAGAAGTTAAATTTTAGATCCCCTTGACCTAAGCATTCACAAACATAGCTTTCAAGATGCAAAGATAAAATTTAGGCCAAGGCTTCGTGCGAAAAGACATTTTTCTTGGATTGTGCCCAAAACCAACACATTTTTTTTATGGATTAAAGTTCATTTGCCATAATATCCACGGATATAAGTTTTACTCGTTAGCAAAAAAAAGGTCGTGGTCCCACTTTTTTCAATAACAAAACTCATTTTCCATTTTTAACCCGTGTTAACTCTTTTTGCAACCACTTTGCAAGAAAGGGAAAGTCTCTTAAACTTGTGAGAGAGCATATTCAAATGGAAATTAATAGTTCTAGTTCCCTTCTTAAGGATCAACGATGATTTAGGCGAACCAGCCTTTTTATCGTGCCTATTACCTCAACTACTTTTGTAGCCCTCCATTTCACAAAACGAAGTTGCCGGAGAGCAATGTTTCTCAACAGGCCCAAAAAGCTCTAAAAATGTGCATCCATGTTTGCCATGATCCAAGCAGTTCCAGAGGGAGGCATTCTCAATATGCAAGTTGTAGAAGTAAACAAGGTCAAAGCATGGTTTAACAGTAAAGGGGCTGACATATTTGATTTTGGTTGGTCGATCAGCCTGGACTTTCAGGGATGGTCCCTTGGGTCAAGGATGCATTTTTTCCCTTGGGTATTGGAACGGAAAACAGGAATAATGGGTCTGGACCTGGAAAAAAGGCATTAGGCTTTACATTGGCATGAAATTTACATTCTCAAGTTCTTTAACCGCGGGGCCCCTGACACAAAAACAACAATTAGGTCAGATTTTTGCTTTCTAAAATGGGCCTCAAAAGAGGGTAAATTGGTTTTTCCAATAGTCTCTAAACTTATAATAGGTCAAGGGAACCTCAGCACTAGTCCCCGAAGCCGCGCCACGCCGAAATGACGGCGGCGAATGTGTGATTTAGTATCGGCGGCGGCGCGCCGGGAGGCGCGCCGATATTTTTTTGGCGGCGCGCCGCCGATTTTAGACCGGCGGCGCGCCACGGCGCGCCAATTTTTCTAATTAAAAATAATAATAAAAATTCAACTTCACCAAGCACGTTCAACCTCGATTTTAGTAAGGATTTTTAAATGGTTGGCTAAAAACATACAAGAACAATATGACAAAACAAGAATTTTTTGGGCCGTGCGGAAAGTGTTTATGTTCACCGTCGAATTCTCGATGTTCACCAAGTAGAATTCTCATTTTTAGCCACTAGACCCAGGGAAACCTATGTTGTGTTTATGTTTAACATCGCATTGTTCCTATAAAATCCCGTGTTTAGTCATTTCCTTCTTGTTAATGATTTGGGCTAATGTGTGTATAACTTTCAAAGTTTGAAGTTCAAACATCTCCTGTTCATCAAATACATACGAAAAGGAAGTGAAAAAAAAACAACAAATAACAACATCGAAGAAACACTGTATACAAATCAGATACCATGGCTTAACAACACCGACAATTTTAAATCAGCGGTTACATCACTTCAGTTACAATTGATGTAACAAAAGTCAGTTTGTTCACTCTGCCTGGAGCCATTGATCTTTTTGCAGTCACTATCAGTCCTGTCGTGCTAAAAAGCCGTTTAGCTGGGGCACATGTGGCCGGTACAGCCAGAACTTGACGAGCGTAAACTGCCACTCGCGGGATCTGATACTAGTACTGGACCTTGGGGTTCCACAGAATGCCGCAAATGGGCTTCTTCTTTGTATCTGCTGAAATAAGTTGTTTTATAAGGGAGAACAAACCTGCACCTTCACCATAGGGCTCCTGCGCACTACACTACAGGAGGAACTAAACTGCACCTTTACCCTCTTTTCTTATCAACACGGAATAACCTTCCGAAATTCTTTTCTGAAAGAAGTGGTCAATATATAACGTTTCAAGTCAAAGTTTAAGGCTACTTCAACTTCAGTGTGCTCTGCTAACTGTGCAAAAAAATGTAGGCTAATTCATTTCTATAGATATATTTCTATACTAGCTCTAGATAATCTACCAAGCAGGAAACTACCGCAAATCAGCATCGATAAATAAATGAAACCCAAAACGAACAAAAATAACAATAAATAACTGAGTCAAACTCAAAACGAGCAGAAATTAACATAAGTTGGGCTCAAAACCCCTATGCCTTCCCAAGGCCAGAACATAATTTTCACTTTACTGAAAAAATATAAATGTTTTTACTTTTATAACTTTAATAAATCAAATAATATTAACGTTTTGATTACTAAATATCAGTATATGTATATTAAACTAACAATGCATATTCATTTGTATTTTTGTCAGTAAAGTACAAATTATGTTCTGGCCTTGGGAAGGCATAGGAGTTTTGAGCCCAACTTATGTTAATTTCTGCTCGTTTTGAGTTTGACTCGGTTATTTATTGTAATTTCTGTTCGTTTTGGGTTTCATTTATTTATCGATGCTGATTTGTGGTAGTTTCACGCTTAGTAGATTATTTGACTTTAATTTTGCTCATTTTTGGTTTAATGGAGTTCTTTACTTTTCTTTGAAAAAACTTATTTTTTGGAAACAGTTTTTTTAATTAATTTCTGTTCGTTTTATATTGACATAGTCTTTTCAGGGAAAAAGAAAATCATACTTTAAATCTTTTCGTTTTCTTAAGAATTTATAGTTTGTCCTGCTATTTGTATGCTGGAAAACAATTTTCAGCAAAATTTAACAGCATAGACCCTTATAAAAATCTGGACACAAATAATAGTGTTTAATTTAGTTTCTTACCTCCTCTAGTTGACCTGAAATGGAAAACTTGATAACATTCGCAAACAAATTTGTTTACTTTCTTTGATAGCTTGGATACACTTACGCTATTTTTATGTAGTCAAATTTTAAGAGCAGAAGAAGCCCTGAAAGTTTGAACATAATACCCTCAGTCGTTCTTGGGATACTGCTGAGATGCCTTATTGGGAATTAGCATAAACACAGGGCATTTTGATTTAATCTTAAGGCAACATTTACTTTTTAAACATAAAGGCAAATGGGAGGGTTGGCGTGGGAGGGGGATTAGTTTCCCTCCAATCACTTTCGACTATTAAAAAGGACATCAGCCCTTTCTATTTTCAATCGAACGAGCCCTTTTCGAAGTTTCTACGACAACTCCTTCGATACGAAGTGCCCTGGTCTAAACAACAACAACAACAAAAAAATGATACATTATACCCACATCGATCTCTACTATAAAAATGTCAAGCCTTCCAATCACTTTCGATTATTGAAAAGGGCACTAGGCTTTTCGATTTCCAAACTAATGATCCCTTTTTGAGTTTCTACGACAACACTTTCTATAAACACCGTATATGCCCCCAGGGCATAAATTACAACCCTTACCCAAAGGGCTGTGAGGGTGGTTGTTATCCTCTAAGACCTAATTTCTAGAACTTTCAACTACGTTAAACAAAATGGCTATCTCAAAATTTTGATTGTATGTGTTTCGGGAAATGGTGGGCGTGGAAGGGGTGTTACTTGCCTTCCAATCATTTTCGACTATTAAAAAGGGCACAAGCCACTCCAATCTCTAATTGAATGAGCCCTTTTCGAATTTTCTAAGACAACTTCTTCGATATGAAATGCCCTGGTCTAAAGGAAAAAATAATAAATAATAGATTGTGCCAACATCGTTCTTATATACCTCCAGGGCATGACTACAAAACCCTTGCCCTAAGGGTTGTGGGGGAGTAACCTCCTCAAAAAACATATTTTCTCTCTGGAAATCAGTTACTCTGAACAAAATGGCTATCTTAAAATTTTGATTGGATGTGTTTGGGGAAAGGGTGGGCGTGGAAGGGGTGTTAGTTGCCTTCCAATCACTTTCGACTATTAAAAAGGGCACTAGTTATTCCAATTTCCAATCGAATGAGCCCTTTTTGAAGTTTCTACGACAACTCCTTCGATACGAATTGCCCTGGTATGGAAAACAAAAAAAAGCCAAAAAAAATAAATAATACATTGTGCCAACATTGTTCTTTACTTAGACATCTCGATTGCGCTGCCTATGACAACATCCTGAATTGCCTAATGCTCTTTTACCTACCTCTTTTCATCCGAAAAATCAGAAAGAAAAATGAACAGAATTTTAAAGTGGAAGGTAGAAATTTTGTTTCAAGAAAAATTTCTTCTTCTCCTTCCTATGAACCGATATACATGGCGAGCCTAAGATGACAGTATTTATTTTTAAGAAACAGATTAGCCGGGATTACGGTTGAAGCCCTGAGGTCGATATCGATAATCAAAAAAGACAAAAAAAAAACGGCGGCGTATTAGTGACGCTGCCGCCGATAGAATCAGCGGCGGCGTCAGCGCGCTGATGCAAGCTCGGTGGCGTGCTGCCGTTTTTTTTTCGGTGGCGCGCTGCCGATTTTCGGTGTGGCTTCGGGGTCTACTCAGCACACAAGAAAATGCTGCCCAAAAGCGATAAGCAAAAAGCCCAAAATACCCCAAGTAAGCTTTAAAGCGTTATGATTATTTTGGCATGGTTGGATGAAGATTCCAAAAGTTCGAAAATAAGTTTTAAAATAGGTTCTACTCAAGCACAAGAGCTTTAATCTCAATCAAAGACTTTAGCCAGCTTTTAAAGCATCAACATAAAATAAAAGAGATAAAGGTCAGATTTGATAAACATTTAGCGGTCAGATTTTGCTGTTATCATTGAAACACAGTAAAAGCTTAGAATAGACGCGCTGAATAAAATATGAGAATCTGGTCCCTATTCATCATTCATTTTTATTATTTTTTATACTAATGTTAATAGTTTAAACATTGCTTCAGTAGTTGATGTTTTTCTGAATGGTTCTATTCGGCGGGTGAAAAATAATTTGAATTTCTCTTACTGAGAACACTCTGTATAATTCCAATTTTAAAATTTGAAAGCGTGCTTTGTTCAAATGGCAGAAAGCAATCAATCTGTTTCAGATAATGTATGGTATTAAAGTTTATTGTACCTTCTAAAGAATTATGGTATCTGCTAGAGAATTTTTAGTTTTTGGAAATGTTAAATTAGATTTGACTGTATTTCATTTAATTTTAAAGTTTTTGGTAGGCCTAGGCAAATCACTAGCCCACAAAGATGGGCAAATTTGCAGTTTACAGCATAGTTTAGCTAGGATGAAAGTGAATATATCACTTGATGCATTTTTATGCTCTTTCATAATGCAATAACTGCTTCTGGGGTAAATTATATTTTGAGTCCTTAAAGGGCTAACAGGGCTCAAAACAGCCTGTTCAAAAAGTATGTTTCTAAAAGTATGTTTTATTACAAATTTCAAAATTCAAAAAGTATGTTTCTAAAAGAATAAAAAACTATTGATAAAAAATTGCCATTTGATGATGATTCAGGAATGGCAATTATTTTTTCCTTCTCTTTATAGTAGGTTAAAATGTTATTTTGAATATAAATTTGCAGAAATTTTTGAAAAGAACTAGAAACCCCTAAATAATGATTTAAATATTGCTGTGTCTTTGTATTTGCTGTCCAAGCAGCATTCACCATAGTAATGTTATTGGGTAAAATTCTACTTTAGTTACTTTTACCTATCTTGGAAAGGGGTGATGTTAGGAAAATGAAACTTTCAGGGATGGGTCTACAGGCTAAAATATGTCCTGGGAAGGTATTTTGAAGTACTTGTCTCCTCTCCTTCTCCCTCTAGAGGATCCTGAAATTTGCCTACATGACAGGTCTATACCTATTGAAATTTTGACAAAACAACATTTTACCTTAATTTTCAGTTATAAGATTCCTTTTCTCTGGCTTTAGTTCTGAAAATGAAATTCCTGTTATTTGAGTAGTATTTTAAGCCATATCAATGTTAATTTTAAAAATTTAGAAAATGTATTTGCATATCTTTAAAACTCTATAAATCAGGATTGAGCAAAGTTGTGAAGCTGAAAACAATTTTGTTGGACTTCAATTTAAGCAGAAGATCTAGGCCTATATCACAAGGTTTCACTTTTATAACACACAAATTTTTAAAGGTCATCAAAGGTCAGGACCCTCTAGAGAGAGAAGGAGTGGAGGTAGGTACTTCAAAATACCTTCCCAGGACATACTGTAGCCTGTAGATATATCCCTGAAAGTTTCATTTTCCTAACCAAACTCCTTTCCAAGATAGCCAAAAGTAGCTAAAGTAGAATTTTACCATGTTATTGTGTGCTATTCACTATTGTAAGATATAATGCAATGCAAGTAGACCATTTTCTATTTGTGAGCTGTTAGGCCTAGCCTACTCAAAAGAAAACATTATAAAATTCTGTAAAGGAACTTTAATAAATCCTGCAATAATTAAACATCATACAAAAAATGCTATTTTGTTTTAGCCTCCTAACACACCCTGCCCTGTATTGTGTAAATATATAGCCCAAATTATATAGTTTGTACAAATTTATTTATTTATTTCTTGGTTTTGTTAGCATTGATTCTGTGCAGTTAAATCTTTCTGTAGAAATGAGTTGTGTATGGCAAGGTGCATAGAATGTATATAATTTTAGCTGTGTATTTGCAAATTAGGGGGGGGGGGAGGAATGAGAATAAAGTGAAGGGAAGGGATCTTTAGAATAAAGTAGACTAAGTAAATATTTGAGGATTAAAAAAAAATATATATTTTCAGAATTTATATTATTTCCTTTTGAATAGGCCTAACTGTAAGTAATATCAGCTATTTAAAGTTAGGTTTATGTTTATCCAATAGAGAAAGAGGGGGAGTGAAGTTAAACAATGCTGCTTTAGGAAAAATATAAAGAAATATTTGAGATTGTTTTATTGTAGATTTTAGGATTTTTAGGGCTCTCTTCAAATGGTCCCCTGGTCTTAGCAGTTACTGAGTTTTTTTGTATCTTGGGGATAATTATGCACCACAATTTCTCCTGGGAAGGAAACATCAAAATAACATAGGATTAACATAGTACCATTCTGTTTTCAAATCAGCACTCTTTCAAAATATAATGGTTACTATGATCATGGCTCTTTTGTTACTATAATTTTTCACTCACAAGAGAAATCTTAACATATACAGTAATTACCATCTTGGGTAAATTTTTCCTTTTTTTTGATCTGCTTGCTGAAAGATAAATATACAACTCATTACACCTTTTAACAATCTTTCCAAGTATAATAATTACTACCCTTGCAAATTTTTCCTGAGCCCCCCCACCCCAAAAAGGCTAGATATAGTCCTAGGCCATATAAAAAATTTTGTGGGTTTACATTATTTTTATGCATAAAATCTTAAATGTAGTTGCTTTGGTTCATGTGACCAAATAAGCCCAATTAAAAAGATTCCACCCTTTTGTGTATTGCCTAGGGCTCTACCACTCCCATTAAGGGGATAGTGCTTCAGAAAAAGCATTAGAAGGTGCATTCAGTGGCATTTTCATCTTTTAGCTTGTTCATATATTGAGCAAACAGAAAGGTTTACCTAATCTTAAAGGAGCACCTCTTTTTTTTTTACACAAGCTACATAAATTACAAAATTAGCAATAGGCTATTCTATTCCTGCATCTGAACTGTCATAATAAAAAGTATTTCAGTACTTATGTATTATATGAGAAACATTCAAGAAGTGAAGTTTGGTTGATGCTTATGAAATAAAACAAAATATGATGAAAATATAATACTTTTTTAGCAAAATTGGGAAAATTAAAACTTAGAATAATGTGCCTAGAACACAGAAATGTTCTTAAGAATTACATTCAAATAAGTTCTAGTTTTACACTTCCAAAGATGTTGCTTCTCATAAGAATACAAAGTCATGGTGGGTCCAGTGATGCACTGTTTTGTCTTGGACAACAACCCCTTATCCTGGAAATATATAATTGCCTGTTCTTTGGTCTGTATGAATCCAATTTAAGTGATGCTGGTTATTCTTAATTTTGGTGTCAATTTTTCTCTGATAATATATTGTGTATATTACTAATAATTTAATTTTTTATTGATTATCGGTTCTTTTAAGCATATTGCTTTAAGTAAAGATGTAAAAGGATCCATTATTGAATAATTTCCTTGTTACTGATATCTATGTATATTGGAGTAAATGAATCATTTTGTTGAGAGTGATCTGAGTTCAAGACCATTGGGCAAATGTGTTGTTTAATTGTTTTTACTGTTTTTTGTCATATTTACACTAGTTGATATGATTATCTACTGTATATTTTTAATTCACTGATGATTATTTGGGTTATCTTTTTTACCAATTGTGGCTTGATGCAATGATGTTCATATTGCTTATGTTTGTTCAGTATTTAGGAGCATAAAAAAAGAAGCATGTTGCGTTTTGCAGAGCAGTGCATAATTGGGTTTTTCTTTCTCGTTTTGTAATTTGTTCTATGAGCTGATTTAGATCTTAACTCCAGTGTTTGTCACTGAAAACCACATGTATAACTGCTAAGTTTATGCTAAGTTTATAGTGTTTTTCTCAAATAATACATAATTACCTAATTTTGGTACATTACTTCTTTTGGTGTTCAGATATTCTAAAATTAAATTTTTTGTTCAAAGCAAGGTTGGCCATTGGTCCCAAGCAAAGACCAAAAACGTAAATTAAAATTATCTAACATACCACACTTTCTTAATGAGATGATGTGTAATGACGCTTTAAAAGTTTATTGCATATTTCAACCACATGTCACTAATGATCAGCCTTAACAATGTACTACTACTGCTAATACTACTACTACTACTACTAATAACAGCTTACTGCAGCACGAAGCTGCCTGAGGCCAACACAGCTACTCATACTCCTCTTCTATTCCAATATTCAAAGTCTTTCTCTTTACACTCTTCCAAAAAGTTCTAATTTCCCTTAAATCTTTCCTCGCAATCTCCTTCCACATCATTTGGGGATGGGCCTACTTTTCGTTTGGTCCTAGATGGTTGACTGAAAAGGATAATCTTTGGCAATCTTTCATGCTAAATCTGAAAGTGTCTCTAGAATTTGTCAGGAGTAAATGTCTTAATATTCATTCCTATTTTTTTAAACAATCTCGACTTAGATAGAAATCCAACTTTCCATAGTTTTTTTTTTTTATTTTTATCTCAGATAGATATCACAACAATTACCCTTAGATTTTTCCTGCTTGACTTTCCTTGATTTTCCAAGAGTTTTATTCCAAGTGCAGCTTTAAGTATGTTTCAATCTTTGAACCAGTCCAGAAAGGTGACTAGCCCAGATAATCTAAAACTTTCATATGCTGAGCAAAGACAGTATATTCCTTCTGCAGGTGGCATCACAACCTTAACATTTATTGTCTTGAAGAATGGAACTCCATTGGAACTAATTCTTTATCCAGTCAGTTTGTTTCAATATCTAGCCTCCTAGGGATTTGATTTGAATTCCCAAATTAATAATCCATGGAGTACTTAGTGATAGTATCCCATTACTCATAATTTCTTTAAGGCTAGTAGCCTAATAATACCCTAAATTGTAGCATCCAATTTCGCTTTTTTGGAGACAAGAATACCAACCTTTATGTGGAAAACTGCTTTGAAGGATCCAGTATAAGTATGGAAGGGTGAATTTGAGTCCTGGGTGTTCAATTGGTCATGTAGCCAACATTGTTTAAACAGCGTTTTCCAAACTGGGAGGTATGCTTCCATAGGAAGGCATAGAATAGTCTAAGGGGAGGCGCGAATATTAGCCAAGATTGACCAAAAATGAAATGAAATTAAAACTGCATAGTCACACACAAATATCTTAACGCTTCCATGACTGACAGGATTTAGAGGCCTGAGCTGAACAAAACCGTAGGTTTGCCAAGGTAAAACTAGCAAGATTTTTTTTAGATCTTCTGATTACTCCATTCAGGGATGATCAATTAGATGATCATTTGAAAATCTTTGCAATCAATTAGTTCCTCAGATACAAACTACAGAATTCCCCTAACAAGCAGAAGGAGGAACTGATGTAACTAAATGCGCGTATTTACTTGGATATTTTTGATGTGTTGAAGAGAATAATATAACTAAAGATTGATTTTTGTGGAAACTCATTCCTGGCAAAGCCAAATCCAGTGACATTTTTAATATGATTAGCAATTTTTTTAATGAGAATGGCATGTTGTGGAAAAATTGCATTTTAGTTTGTAGAGATGGTGCAAAGTCAATGTCAGGACACAAAACTGACCTTCTAGTAATAACTAAAATAAGAACATCTGATGTTCTGTGGACATACTGCAGTAAATATGAGTGGGGAACTTAAAGACTTTACAAAAGTAACAAAAGCTACAAACTACATAAAAACAGTCTATCAGAAGTTGGATTATTTACAAAGCTGTGTGATGGTATGGGAGCTACTTATACCTCCCTTTTGCACTATTGTCAAGAAAACTGACTACCTTGTGCCAAAGTGATTCAGAGGATAACTCAATTATTATTCATCCTCTATTAGAGGATGAACTCAAATGGGA
Source organism: Artemia sp. Kazakhstan ARC1039 (assembly GCA_029168905.1). Lineage (NCBI taxonomy): Eukaryota > Metazoa > Arthropoda > Branchiopoda > Anostraca > Artemiidae > Artemia > Artemia sp. Kazakhstan ARC1039. Next base: position 35,430 of record JAQQPU010003051.1, on the reverse strand, counting down.
AATTCTATTGAAGAAAATCATAGTAAGGACGCAAATATGTTTAGGGATGGTAATTTAATGATTAAACTGACCTGTTTGGTGGATATTTTAGGAAAATTAAGCTTTTTGAATAAATTGATGTAAGGGCCAAAAATGCATCTATTAATTCAAAAAGGTGAAGTGAAAATATTCATAGAGAAATTGAGCTATGGAAGGAAAATTTGGAAAATAATGAGTTCAAAGTGGGAAGGCGTCATAACATGCAACCGTCAGGACATCCAACGTCATAACATCCACAAAATCCGTCAGAACCATCACAACATCCAAAATTTTAAAACTTTAGTTTTTTGGGGCTTAGGGGGGAAAAGGTACATAGGTTAGGTTAGGTTACGTATTTCATATATGCTATGCTTTAGCAACAAAGAATTGCTCTCAAAGCAACAAAATTATGTGAGATATATACAAACAGATTTTTCGAAAACTATATGGCTGGATATATATCCACCCCCTTACTTATTTTTACCCCTTTGTATATTTCTTTCCAGGTGCGTCATCGTAATGCTGAAATTAGAGGTTTTTTGAATCGAGTTGAGCGGATTGAAAAGGAACTAAGGTTCAAAGAATTAACTCCAGATGAAAGGTAATCTAGAATAAATAAAATGACTTTTTTTTTCAGTAAAAGCAAAGACCAATGTTAAAAGTTGAAACAAAAGCAGTTGTCTTTTATATGACAAGACTGCTACTCCCTCAGTTTTCCAACGTTATGTTAAAGTTTCACTTAGTTCTCATGAAATAAAATTACAATGCAATAAATGTTGCTAGTTGGGAATTGCCAGTGTTTTAAATACCTTTTAAAGCATCTAAACTGAAGACTGCACTGTTTGAAAATAGTGCAACTAAGCATTGGATAAATTTTTTTACTTTTAATCATATTGCTCTTAGGTCTTCCAATCTTGCATTTAATCTTGAAGCTCCAAGGTAAAAAGTCAATCTTCAGTAGAAAAGTTAGAAAAAGCCTCTCCATATATAAGGTAATTTCAGTTTGCTCTAACTTTAATCTTGCTCTTTAATACCAGGCCTATTTGAAAAGAACTGTTTTTTTTATTTATGTTCAAGTTTAGTATCATATTTTTGTCTATTCCAAATATAAAGGGACTGCTGCCCTTTTCAAACCCTGCTCTTGATATTAAATTTAGCTTGTGTGTAACAATGCTTCATGAATGAAATGACTCAATTATGTCTAATTGCTTTACTGAAATAAGATTGTTGTCAATTTTAGGTTGGCTAAAACTCCCTCTCAAATATTAACTCCTAACACTGAGGTTTAGCTTCTTTTTTTTTTTTTATAAAAAATCCCTTGGGTTTTAAAAATTGTTGTTTTTTGTTAAAAAATACTGTTTTTGTAATGAGAGTAGCACTGTTGCCTGTCATTACTCATATTGTATGCTTATATAAATGTATTTTTCTAGACGAAAGGCGGTTAGGTAAAATTCCTTCATCTATTTTTTAGAACAGGTTCTCATGAAATGAAATATCTTGGCCTGAAAATATTTTTTAAGGGTTCGGCCATCCTTATTACTGCATAATCATTAGCATGATTATTACTATATTGATTTAAAAAATGCAAACTTTTCGAAAGCAGAGGTTTTTAAAAGAAAAGTAAAGAGCCACGCTAAAACCTAAGACAATAAACTAATTTAAACTAAATTAAAACTAAACTAATTAAAATTAAGATAAATTAAAACTAATTAGAACTAATTAAAACTAAAAATAATTTAAACTAAAGTAAATTAGTAATTTAAACTATAAACGAACAGATGTTACTATCAATGGATAAATGAAACCTAAAACAAGCAGAAATTCAAGTTAATAATCACAGCCAATATTATCATACTTAATGCTGAATAATGCTGCTATAGATGAATAAATAAATCCTAAAACAAACATGAATAAAATTGAACAGTCGCGTCGAACTTAAAACGAACAAAAATCACTCTTATCACCTTTCTTTAGGTTTTCCTTTAATCTTTAAGTTTTTCCTCTTTTTCAAATATCATATTCATAATCTTCAGTAACTTATTTCTAACTTCAGAACAACCATATTTAAGAAACTCGTTTACCACACTATCAGTACCTGAAGCCTTATTATTTTTTAATCCTTTTATTACTGTTGCTAATTGTTCCTCACAAAACAAACTTCCTTCACATCCGAGATGTCACAAACTTTTTCATTTTCCTCTACATGTTTTCTTGCAACCGTATCTCGGTTAAGCACATTCTCAAAATGTTCTGCCTATCTCTCGGTAACTCTTTCCTTATCACTAATTGTAGCCTTGTTCCTATCTTTAACTGGGACAAGTCCGGATTGACTACTCCCTCTGAATTTATTAACATGCCAGTACAATATTTTACTGTTATGCCGTCTAGCTGCATCTTCCAGATCCTCGGCATTTGTATCCATGGCCTCTATTTCACACCTCCTTAGTTCATATTTTAATGCTTTCTCCACTTTCTTTACATTCCTTTTGTTTTCATATGATCTATAACTAAGGTAATTCTTGTACAAGTCCTTTCTCATTTCTATCAAACATAAAGCTTTTTCACTAATATTCTTAGCTGCAGTTCTAGCTTTCTCCCCTAAGACACCATCAGGGACTTTTCAAATTGTTTTTCTAAAAGTATTCCAACCATCTTCCACATTGTCAAATTTTAAACTCTCAAGTTTATTAGTCAACTGTTCATGAAAAGTTTCTCTCATATTTCAAACCTGTCTACCAACATCATAGCTTCGCGGGAGGTAGTTACGCTTCCGAAATTTCAGCTTTAAATTAACCCTAGACATTACTAGATGATGATCTTTATTTTTAACGTCAGTAATAGAATTCATATATACCCTAGTGTCTTGTATTGAACCTGCGAGTCTTCGGTTTATTATAACATAATTAATAAGGCTTGCTGTCTTACCATCATGTTAATACCGAGTTAACTTATAGGCCATTCTATGACCAAACACCATATTGGTTATAACTAGATTATTATACTTATTAAATTGCAAAAGTCTGTAGCCATTACTATTTTCTTGTCCTACATCAAATCTACCTAGGCTAGAATACTATCTTTCCATATTTCTACTGACCTGGGCGTTAAAATCTCCTACTAAAAACACCATATTTATACCTGGGATCCTGTCTATTTTCTCCTGTAACTGTAAGTAAAATTCATCTGAGTCACTAGTATCTCCTACATTCGTTTCTAAAGGGGCATATACTACTATAACTGATACCCTGAACTTTTTAATTATAAATTGAGCAATTGGTGGTCTATTATTAATACCTTCCCAGCCTAAACAAGACTTAGCAGCTTCCTTATTCATCATGAGCCCTACTCCCTGTCTATGTAACCCATCCTTCCTGCCTGAGTAAACAAATTCTATATCACCTAATTTCATGCTTCCTACCCCTGGGATATGAGTTTCTCAAACTCCTATTAAGTCCAGTTTAATCGTCTGAATTCGTCAATCAAAACTTGATACGATAGTCGTTTTTTAACGTCGTAACATTCCAAGTTCCAATTTTCAGGTTCTTTAAAATATTGAAATTATTTTGGCCTCTAGAAAAGCCATGGTCCCAGATACCAGTGCAGGACGGGAATCAACATATCTTCTCAAGTCTACACCGAAGCGCTTAAGCCGGCTTAGAACTGGACAGAAAGAAGTCCCTGGGACCTCCAGGATGAATGGAGGCTTTGTGCAATCCTGGGCCCATCTTGGTCACAACATGGTTTTCAGCACTTGGCAATGCTCTTCTATCAACAAGAGTCGAAATCCTGAACAGAGAGTCTCAAGCCTATACCTCCCCGAATCATTATATATTCATTCCTACACATATTATGCTACTACGGGGAGCAACCTATAGTAGATAAATTAGCTAGGAAGAAGTTTTCAGCCCAAAAACGCCCGTCCAAACAAACCAAGCCCAGAAGAATTATCCATTAACCAGAATCCTGTGCGAATGCTGTGTCGTTTACTAGCCTATAATTTCCTTGAGGGGCGCCTCTCCTCAAGCGGGAATAGAGTTGACCGCAAAGTCTCCAGTTTTGCATTTACCCCGAAAGGTCGATGCGGCCCTTTGAAGAGGCCGTTGTCCATAGATCTTACGTCCTACCGCAGTTGTCCTCCTATAATATCCTCCCACGATGGTGTTCTGCGTCACCATACAATTTAACCCATTACTGGGAGAAGGTTTGTAACTCACGGGACGTATGGACACGCCGGTGGGCCCTGTTGAATGTACATTTGAGGGGCCTTTTTCCTTCTCCACCTGTGTTTATGGGCCCGGGCGAGGGTGCCCCAGTTTTCGATTATGGACACCCAGGGACATGGTCTTCTCTTGGTCTGTGCCTCCTATGGAGTTACTCTACATATCTGCAGTGTGTTCCCCTATGGCGACCTGGGGACACGCTGAGTGGTTTAGGGGAGGCACCTAGTTCAATCTGTGATAAATTGGTCGAAAAATATTGAAAACTCGGGACGGGGGAGGGAACAGAATCTATCATCCCTATTAAAACCATTGATTACAAAAAAATTTTGACGCTGCTTATGAAAAAAGAAAATTTCAAACTCAAGAACTTTTTTTCAGAAACACGTTTGATCTAGAAATTTATCAGATTCCTTGGAAAATAACAACTAAATTAGCATGAAATACTTTTTAAAATCACCAACTAAATATAGAAGGGAGAACATACACGCCCCTCAACTTTGACCCTACGGACGGAGGTTCCAAGGGAGGGGGTTAAAATCACAAGATTCTATTTTTGGCATTAAGTTTTGAAAATTTTTCCTTGTAGAGGAATCATTGAATCTCAGACCCAACCTCAATAAGAGTGCAACAGACCCAACAAATAAGAATGCTTCTTCTTAAACCCCTCTAAACGACACAAGTATTGTTTTATGCCATAGTTGAATTTCAAAGGCATTCGAAAATTTGTAGAAAGATGTAGTAAGGTGAACTTTCAAGGAACTTACTCAGGCTCTGATGAGTCAGATCTGTTTTTGGTAAATAGGTTTCTCCTGCAGGGGCGTAGCTCCAGCATTTTTATTGAGGGGACAAAAAAGTCCCACATCCAGAAAGTCAAGGGGCAATGGCTTTATAATAGCTTTTTTTCAATTTATGGGGGGGGGGCAACTGCACCCCCCTCGCCACCCCCAAACAACGCCACTGTCTCCTAGCCCAGTAAAAAAAAGTCTAGCGTGCAAATATTCAGTTCATCTGTTGTGTAACAGAGTTGGAAAATTCGTTTCTCCAGCCAGCGAAACTATTTTAAATAAATAAAGAGTTCCTGCTGGCGCATTGCTATAAATTCAACTTTGGTATTTTTTTTTAGATAAATATTTAAAAGGTTCTTTTTTTTAGAATTTTTTGAGGGAATTTTTCCGTCAGTCAAACTACCAGCCGAAATTCACATAGTAATGTCGCTTACAAAAAATTAAAAAAGAAAAACGGGTTTTAATTTCTATAAAGCAGTGAATACAAAACACTTAATTAAACAAAAATACTCCGAATATTTCGGCCCCACATCCGGGAGCCTTTCTCAACGGAAACAAAAAAAAAATTCTTACATCAACATAAAAAACATACTAAACAAACAAAAGAAAAAATATAAATAAATAGGAAAAGAAAACTCACATATTAAATAAACAATTCCATTCACTGGCGTATAAACAAAAAACGAATGCTTATATTGATTGGAACACGCCTTCTCACAGAATATAGATGGAAATCTATCAAAAAATGAAAATATATTTATAGTTAAACTGAAACAAAAAAGGTCAGCTAACCCCCGGCCCATAACCCCCTAAATAGATCTCACAGGTTCATCACCCAATGTTTGAATTATAATTTGAACAGATTCGTTTGCTTGCAAGCTTAGCTGCAGTTCGTTTACCTTTCCCAGCATTTAGCCCAGTCTGACCTTTGTCCGCAAGGTCATCATTCGTATCCGAACTATTATCAAAAATAGTACTGGTTGAAAATTTTACCTGCTTTTTAATTAAACTATTATAAATCGAATTGGTCCTAAAATCCCCTTCATCTCTATTGATACTAATACCCCCATATATTATCTTTTTTATTTCTTTAATTTCCATGAAGCTTTGTAAAAGTCCTACAGACGTATATACTATTTTTGTTTGATCAAATAAAATACTGTGATGAGGAAAATTATAAAGATGTTCTGCAACAGCTGACTCAAACGTTTCTGGTGTTTTGTTTTGTTTTAGAGCGCAATCTATGGCATTCTTTTGTTGCTGTAGCCTATTTTCTAAAATCTGTTGTGTTCTTCCCACATAAAATTTACCACAAGAGCATGGAATTTTGTATACTCCCTTTTGCAAATTTCTCGGTACCTTGTCTTTCCCTTCATTTAACAACGAGCTTATATTTTGTCCTGAATTAAATGCTGTATTTATATTATGTTAATTAATTGTTTAATTAAGTGTTTTGTATTCACTGCTTTATAGAAATTAAAACCCGTTTTTCTTGTTTAATTTTTTGTAAATGGAAAAGCAGTGTGGTCTAAGAAATTATTTAAGTAATGTCGCTCGTTCGTTTTTGCTTGAAAAAAACATACTGTTAATACCTAGCTATAGGCAACTGGTTTCCTCATTTGGGTTCTGTTTACTTCAGAAACTATAGCTGTTTTATGATCGTTTTTTTGGTAAAAAGTAAAACGTTCTGTCTATTTAGCCCAAACAGAAAAGTTCATACATGTAGACCAATAAGCAATTGAACATGAAAGAAAGTAAAATGAAAAGAAATTGCCCTTCAAAGCCAACGTGTGCTATCTTTTTCTTATTTCATTTTGCTAACAAACAGAATTATTTATCAAGCAAATTTTCATTACAGTGTTGGCATCTCGAACAAGAGAAGGCTTAAAATGGGTGCCAATACCAAAATACAGGTATGAAAAAGCTTCAAAGCTGCCAGTTCATATTTCTAAAATCTGCCAAATTTGCCATCAAATTTTAAAATCTGCCAACAAATTTCACCAGACCATGAAAACTGTCAAGTAGCATTGCTACTATGCTACCCCACTTTTCCTAAGGCGGCCAAAATATATTTTACAAGTAAGATGAAGCAGAATAGATTACCTCTCATTTTTTTTGTTACTTATTGATGTTTCCTTTATCGGATTTAGAAAATGAAAAAGTGTTTAGTACCTTTTTTTTAACGTTGACTGGGGTATAAGCCTACCTGTGGTATAGAAGTTGAACAATAGATTCAGATCCTTAAATTACTCTTGTTGCAGGTAGCTCTGACGCCAGTTATAGGATTAAATGGTAGAAGTAAGATTAAGATTAGGCGAGTAAGATTAAAAAGTTTAGGTAAGTAAGATAAAAAATATAAGGGTAAATATTAAATGACAAATTTGTATTCCTGAAAATGAGTTATGAAAAGACCATGAAACATTTTGGCGTAGAATATTGCAAGTTGGAAATTTTTACAAAGAGGATTGGGAAGGAAAGGGTTGCAGGTAGATTAATACCATGGCTGTTAGGTATTGTTTGGATGGGCATAGGAATATAAAACAGCCAATAGGTGCACACAGCAGGAGACCCCATTCCTTTGGTTGGAGATGATAAGTTTAATTTTTTTTTAGGGGGGGGGGATGCCTCAAAAATATGTTTTCTAATTTTTGTAATATCGGGCATTTTAATCTTTTCTGAAAAAAAATTCTGAAGTAGGGGGGAATTCCACCCAATCTTTCCTGCTGTGTGTAGGTTCACAAATCTCACAATTATCATGTTGTCACCTCTGCAAAATGTGAATTTTTTTGTTTTTTTTTTTGCGAATTTTTAGATTGCTCCACTTCTTTGTTTGGCTCCCATTCAACTCTACTCCCTGTGATCCCCTAGATGTAGGCATCATAATCTACCGTAATGTCTTGTAGTCCAGATAGCCTAGCTACTTTCTCTTGAAAAAAGAATGTACTAATTTTTGAAATTATTGGAATTTTTATTTTTGCAAGATGTTGATTTTCTCTAACGTTTTTCTGCGCGTTTTCTCGGATATTGTTTTTGCTTGTATTGGAGAAGGAAGCACTAATTAATTTTTAGTTTGAGGCCAGGGGGGGGCGTAGTTGACAAGAATTCAGTGGCGTTGAAGATGTTTTTTTTGCCAGAAAATTGATATTTACAATTATGAATATTTACATCCTGGATATTTCACAATTTTTTAGTGGTGTCAATTTTTCGTTTTCTCAGTGCTAAGGGAGTGAGAATTGCTTTTTTTTTCAATTATTTTCTATTTTGTTGCTATTTTTAAGTATTTGATTTTTACTTTTTTATTTGAAGGAGCAATCTTGAGCAAGAGTTACAAGCGATGAAAGATAGTCTGAAAGATATGCAAGAAAATTTGATGTTAATTCATGCACAAACTTGGAGGGGTCACTTTATTTCTGTTAGTCTTATTATGGCGTGTTTTGTATTCTACTGCGTCTATGTTCTTTTCTTCCGTTAGAACTTTGCTATTGGTGATATTTTCTTTGTTGTTTTCACTGTAACATTCATTTTCGTTGGAGATTGTTGCGCAAACATTGTAAATTCAAAATAATTTCCAATATAATTTGGATTTTATTGAAATTCTAAAATTTCATTTAATTACTGTGCTCACCAATAATGAAGAAATATTTTTCATAACTTCTTTTTAACATCCTTGGAATATTGTATATTATTTTTTATTTTAAATAAAATAAAAGTCAATTTCATTACCACTTCGTGTCCTGATTAAATCTTGTATAAAATATATATTTTAGGAAATTGTCTTGTCTCTCATGGGATTATGTATATTTTCTGCTTTTAAACGAGCGAATAAAAACAATTACATCCCTGTTTTGTCAGTTTTTCTTAGATAATCTTACATTTGCAATGGACAATAACATCCTAGATAGGGCTAAGTAAATAGGTTTTTCCCGGAAATTTCAGTTTCTAGTTAAAAGTGAATGTTGTTTTCACGAAGAAAGTGATAATGATATAGACTCTTGACTTTGAATATGAAAATGTGGTAAATTTTACTAGGGGGAATGTTTACATTTTGTAGTTGCTCTATCCGGTAGCGTTTGAGTTAAAGCTAGACGTCAAGACTGCAATCTGCCGCCATCAGCTGCTCTGGTTCGGCAAAGTGTGTCGGAAGACCAGACGAAAAAGCCACTTCACTACAATTTCCTTCCAAACTGAGGAAATGCCAGGTGGACTAATGGCTGTTTTCAGTGGTCCTCCAGATGACCGATTGATAGTGCATTTACACATTGCGGAAATCCGTGTGGAGATTCCGTCCGTTCTCGTGCTTCAAAAACTCTAGTTTTCCGCAACGATTTGGTAAAATCAGGATGTATGTTGGCAAGGTTTATAAATGAATAAAACTGTGACTATGGATCATCAAAAACTTCATGATCTTATAAAATTGGTTCAAGGCTACCCCAGCTTTTATGATACTGCTCACCCAGGCTCGAAGAAAACTAAGAAAAATGGTGTCATTTGGCTCTATTGCTCAACAGCTTTCAGAGGAAGGTCACGCTGATGCATTTATTTGAAGACTTTGCCTTAAACCGTAGCGTTTTCTGGTTCATCGTTCGAAAAGGTACGAACGGAGTTCCACATGGATTTCCGCAATGCGTAAATGAACCATGATTCCCCGGTACACTCAAATCGCTTTTTCTGCGGTCTTCTGGTGGATCGTAATACTGTTTTCCGTGGCCGAAAATACCTGTCAGGTCTCCAAGGATAGGTCCTCTTTCATCAGACCTGGGGAACCAAATTCAGACAACGGAAAATGGCGGAAAGCTCAAGTATAAAAGAAAGCATGACGGGAATTGGAATGTCCGCTACAGAGCACCTTTCGTTAAAACTGTAACTTTTATCTGAGGATGTCCGTTAAAAGTGTACCTTCTTAGCCACTTCTGAGGACGATGCTTTTTATATTTTTACAGATGGTGAGTATTCAGTTGTGTTCTTGCGCATCTCACGATCATACGGATGAAGAGAACGGCTCTCCACGGTTGTCTTTTTTGAGTGCCCGGTAGTTTCAAGAACACCAAATTATGGTTTTCCCTGCTGTTCTTGATTATCCGGGAGACTGGAATCGGTAACACCACGGCAAACTACCTTAATGGAGACATGGATGAAAACAGTCAACCAGACATCAAGCTAGTTAGAGATTTTGCTGGCAAAGCCGCTGTTGGTGGGCCAGGTTGCCTGGAAACAGTCACTCCCCTAACACACGACCAAGTGAAATTCAGCAGTCTGCTATATCCTTTCGTTAGGGAAAGCTGCTGTCTAGCTCGTGTCCCAAGGCCGTACCCAGGGGAAGGGTTAGGGGGTTTCACCCCCTTAACCCCCCCCCCCGAAATGTTTGTCTGACTAATAAAAACTTAACAAAAATAGATAAAAACGATTTTTTTGCGTTCTTTGAGTTTTTTTGGGGAATCCCCCCACCCCCGAAAAAAATCCTTGATTAACCCCCCCCCCCCACCCCTCCCCCCTGAAAAAAATCCCGGGTACGCCTATCTATTGTTGACGTGTCACATAGGAAATGCATGGGTATATCATGATTTTCAAATACGTCGTTCAGTGTTCGCTAGTCAATAACAGGCAAAATTTTTTCTTTTTATGAATAATTTGTGGGCATAATGATTAATACTTATTATTATTAAACAATATTCAAATTATTTTTTTTCGAGTAGCCTATATCATGCTAATCTAAAGATTCTTTTGGATGAAATGTACTTCCGAAGAAATATCCGGGGATTCTTATGCTTGTAAATAAGGAAATATAAGTAAAAATCTTCCCCAAAATCCTTGTTGCATGTAGGTTAACGATGAACTTCAAAATGAAAAAGAAAGGATGGATATGTTTAGAACTTTATATAAAACATGGGAAATTGCAGTAAAGAGAATGTTTATACTCAACATTTTGACAAATTTTGTAAAATAGATATACTGTCTAAAGAATAAACATAATAACGAATAAAAAAACAGAGAAATAGCCCATTTAATTCTCACAGAAAATTATTATATAGGATCTATTGCTGTAGCCTTCATCTCGAAAATGATGACTAAAAAGACAATTTGTTGAACAAGTAGCCTAACTAAGCAGTTATTTTGGTGACTGTAAAGTGGCTAAAATCAACCGTTTGCATTTTTGGAAGTATGTGAAGCTCAAACGTTGTTTTAAAAATAAAACTTCACTTAGACATTTTAGATTTTAAAAAAATGTAATTTTTTCTTGAAGTAAAATGTTTTGTTGTAATTGTCTTTATTAATTGGCTCATTATGGAAATTAACTTATTATATCCAAATCTCATTAAAGTTATGTTTAAGGATAAAATTACAATTACGGACCACTACAGCTCTAGTAATTATCCCTTTTGCAGTTTGTTGAGTTGAGCAGTGTTCCACTTTGAAGAGGACAATTTATCCTTGGCTAATAATAGTGCACATTGAGGGCTTTTTTTTAAAAACAGAAACGATGGAGGTTTAGTATAGCAGTTTTCTTATCTCTATGATGCATCTGGCAAACGACCACAGCCATAGTATTAGTAGACAATACTTCGGAGCAAGTTATTGTTGATATAGGTTTCTCATGCCAATTTCTTGTCATTTTGATTTCCCTTGTCATTTTGAAACTCTAAAAAACGGAATTTTGATACCAATAGATACATCAAAAGAATTGGATTTTTATGCTGATATTAAATATATAATTTTCATTAAGTTTAGATCTACCCATCAAAAGTTTCGAGCCTGAGAAAATTTGTCTTATTTTCGAAAAAAGGGGCAAACACTTCCTAAAAGTCATAGAATCTTAATGAAAATCATACCATCAGATTCAGCGCATCAGAGAACCATACTGTAGAGGTTTCAAGCTCCTATCTGCAAAAATGTGGAATTTTGTATTTTTTTGGTAGAAGAAAGATCACGGGTGGGTGTGTATTTGTTTTTTTGTTCTTTTTTCCCCGAGGGGTGATCGTATCGACCCAGTGGTCCTAAAATATCGCGAGAAGGCTCATTAGAACGGAAATTAAAAGTTATAGTGCCCTTTTTAAGTGATAAAAAAGATTGGAGGGCAACCTGGCCCCCTCCCGCGCCCCTTTTTCCCCAAAGTCGTCTGATCAAAATTTTGAGGTAGCCATTTTTCTCAGCATAGTTGAAAGGCCCGATAACTATGCCTTTGTGTATAACATGGCCCCACCCACAGCCCCAGGGGAAAGGTCTTTAAGTCATAAAATTTGCCCGTTATTTACTCATAGTATTTGCTATTGTGAAGTATGTATACATTTTCCCGTTGGGGGGCGAATTTTTTGCCATTTTTTTTTATAGGGAGGGAAATTTCCAGGGGGTGAACTTGTCAGGGGAAATTATAAACTGGGGAATTTGCCAGAATTCCTGTACAAAATTTTATTAAATGTCTTGCTTTCTCTTTTCCTTCTCAATTTTACGCATGGAGTTGTAATTGTAATTGTTCGGGGTAAATTTTCACCGGGATTGAATTGTCTAGAGAATGTTTCTGTGGGGAGGAGAATTTCTCCGTGGAGGTGGGGCCAGATTTCCTGGTATTACTTAAAAACCATTAGAAATTAAATGAAAAAGAAAACAAATGTATCGTACTGAAAGTAAGAAGCGACATTAAAACTTAAAACGAACAGATATTATTACTGTAGGAAGAAGATTGCCCCATCCTCAACTCATCACTCTTTGTGCTAAAGTTTGAATTTGGTCCCAATTGTTTAAGAATGACTTCTGAAACACAAAGGTCGTTTAATTAGAACATTAGGAAGCTTTTTTAAAAATACTAAAAAACTTTAGTGTAAAACGTGAGGTGTTGAGGAGGGGGCAATCCCCTTTACACACGTATGAATTTTTACGTGTCATAAAATTAATTCAAAAACGGTAAGAAATTAAATGAAAAAAACACGTTTTTTTAATAGAAAGTAAGGAGCGACACTAAAACTTAAAAGGGACAGAAATTATTCCGCGTATGAAATTATTCCCTCCTCAACGCCTCCCTCTTTACGCTAAAGTTCGACTCCTTCTCACAACTCTTCTTTTTGAAACAATATAAACTTTAGCGTAAAGCGCGGGGCGTTGAGGAGGGGACATCCCCTTTCATATACGAAATAATTTCTGTTCGTAAGTTTTAATGTCGCTCCTTATTTTCTGTTAAAAAACTTGTTTTTTTTATTTAATTATTAACAGGTGGGACTATAATATAGCTCTTTGTATTAGATCACGTTATGGCGTTCAAGATGACGCTAATGGCGTTTAGTTAAATTGTACACTTTGCAAACATCTCTATTTTGATTACGCCAGAGGAAGTGTTTTTTATACCATAATAATATAGTGTCAAATTAAAAGCTATAGTAGAAGAAACGAAATACTTCCCTGTTAAAAAGCATACTTTAATTCTATTGGTTTATTTTTGTGATGTACGTATTTTATAAGCTCAACCACTTTATTTCTTAAGCATAATTTGTCAGAAAGGGAAGCCGAATAACAGCTAAATTACTTAACTTAATTAGTTATTTAGGCAACGCTTTTGACCCATAAAAATTCATGCATTAACAATTTGTTGATTGCCAACAAACTATGAAAACTTCACTTTTCACCTGCTATTCTAAGATGAAGCTAATGGCGTTCACTTAAAGCGCACACTATTTTGCAAACATCTCTATTTTTGATTGTGTCATATGAAGTATTTTTTAAACTATAATATTATAGTGTCAAATTAAAAGTTATTGAATAGCCGGGATCTACTTTAAATGTACAATGTTCAAAAAAGGAAAGGAGCAAATATAGTTTGAAGTTGCTAAGTTACATAGATAAATACGGTACACATGAGGTTTTAAAGATTGTGACTATATTAGTTAATAACTTAATTAATGATGACATTACATTGTAAATCTCCTTACAGAGTTACAGAGATAGCTTTCTTACATATTAAACTGTGAATATTTTTGTCAATAGCATTTAATTACAACTCTAATGCCGACTGACAAAGTCTCTGAAGTCACCCATTTAGCTACAAAGATAATCACGGTGTACGAGTAGGTACATAGATAAATGTAGGGACGGTATAGAGTTGTAGATGTACCATAGTTACGTTGCACATTGGCATTTCGAAGATTTTAAGCGCTATCTCTTATAGTGCATTCGAGTATTCCAAGATTACTTATCCGACAAGCCCAATTATAAATCCTCAGCGTTTCACGAGATGTAAATGACGTCAGAGGTAATTAGGATTACTGCTTTAAATGGTCTGCGTTAGTGGTTGGATTACACCTGCTAACCCTGGAAAATGCAGAACTTTTTGGGATAAGTGACGTCATGAAACAATAAATAAATCAATCTTCTCAAAGATGGAAAAACATGTGAAATTACAAGCAGAGAACAAAAAAAGACAGTAATTGTGAAATGTGACACACCTTTAGGGGTTTGTAAGTAAGCTGTGTTTGGAGTGGAGTACACATGACTTTATTCGCCTAGTTGCCTGTAGCGTTTCGGCTCATAAGCTGCTGAATAAGTATTTGTTATCTTTTACCAGGAACTTAATATTCAGCGGATAAGTCAGATAATGGAGGCTCGAGCGCACTATTCATTTCTCAACTAATTAAGACTTTGCCACTTAGTCATCTTCTGGACCATTGGTCACCGTCAGGATCATAGAAATAATGACGCTACTGAGGTAAATATAATAGAAACATGTAATTATCGAGTTATAGAGATAATCGAGGTGTATATGAGTTTTAAGATTTCAAGCATAGTTGATATTTACCCAACTAATGATGAGATTCAAGTCATCTTATAGAGTTGTCAGGGTTGTAACCTACGATGTGTTACATAATTCTTTATCTTGTATATCAAGATGCATTTTTTTGTCAAGATGTATTTGCAAGATGTGAAGATGCATATTTGTCAAGATGTATCTTGACATCAAGATGTCAAGATGCAATTTATTTTAAATATTTTGCGTTCTTACTTAAAACGCAGGGGAATATTTTAATTCCCCTTCAAATGAGCCCTCAAATAGCTCTTTATGATGTTCAAGTTCCCCGATAGTGGTGAGGGAAGAAAGACCCAGCAAGAAAAACCAGGGGATATCTTAGTGCTACAATAGTGCTACAAGTGCTATATGGATACCTCCAAGCAAAAAAGTGATATTTGAAGTTGGGGGGGGGGGGTCGTAAGTTTTCTTTTTTTGGTTATCGGCAATGGCGATTCCTATGGTGTACTTTTTGTTTCCATTCGCCGCCATTTTCGACGGATTTCAGGATACTTTTCTAAATTCCCATAAATTTGTTTTCGCAATAATTTTTTTTTCTTTTAAGACTGACTGAAATAATACTTTCCATTTTTGAATCAGCTACAAATGACAATTTTTTTCTCACTATGCACAAATTTTAAATTTAAAACTACTACAAAACTAACACTATTTAAAATTTTGGTTACTATCGACCGTGGATCGTTTTTTACTATATTGCAGCTATCGGTGTAACCATGATATCAGAATTCCGTGTTTTAGAGTTTTGGTTACTATTATTAAGAGTTGCTCCTTAATTACACTTCATTAAAACGAATGGTTTGATAAATACAGAATAAACAGAAAACTCAATATTTCCAGTTAAGTTCTGATAAAAAAAGTTCCTGGTAACATTTGCCCCACTCTCCGGGCAATTTCTGACGGTTTCCAGAAATTTGGGCGTAAAAATGCATTTTCTGAGGCATCAGGTACTCTCCACCCTCACCCGCACGAAGACCCATCGGTTCTCTTTAGTGACAGCTGATGAACGACTATAAATCATTGTACATAATTTCATCCACAAAGTGAAGTGAAGCTTTGCAATAAATCCACAGTAGAGAGAATATACCGACAAAGGCTATCGACAAATGCTATACTCTCCATTAAAAAAAAAGTGGAACACATTTAAAACCACTCAAGACTCATACTCTGCCTTCGCGCAAGTGCGATTCCGATGTACACATCACGAAAAGCCTATGGAAAAACCTGTTTTTTTTTTGTCCGAGCAACTAAACTAAGGTTGTGACTTTTTTTTTTTTTTTTTTTTTTTTTTTTTTTTTAAGTTAGTGCTTCTTTAGAAACGAATGCGCCACCGCGTGTGCCACTGCCTCTGAAACTCGAAAGCTCAATATGTAGTGTTTAGATAATTTTATATTGACTGGCTACCTGAAAATTTTCAATCGATAGCAATTTAGCCCGCTTCAGAAAATAATTGCAGTTTTGCGGCAGAGAATGGTACAAAATACCACTTTGCTGTGGCGAATCTTTTGAGCCACTCAAAAAGCGCTCTAGTTTTTTAATTTTAGTTTGAATGAGCCTTCTTCCAATATTCTAGGACTATTGGTTCGACACGGTCACCCTGGGAAAAAAGAAACAGATAAAAGGCATCCATGATCTTCCTTCTCTGGAAATGTATAAAATTTCACATTTAGGTAGTTAGGAATTGGAATCTCTGTAATAAAGGCCTTTGATTTGCTGAATTCGATGTTGTAACTTCAGCCAGATCACTTCCCATTTAGATGGTATTTTCTATAGGCGGTCTTAGGGAGAGAAGGGACAGAGGAGGCACTTGCCCCGGGTGCAGAAATTTTAGGGACGCAAAATTTCAAATAAATAATCTGACGGTTATAATCATTTTGTAATTCTTGAAATTTTATTTTTATAAAAATATAGTAGAGTGCAGTTGGTAGTAAGTATAAGCGAATTGAATCCGAAATTTTCTTTTTTCCATATTTTCACCATCTTTCGTTGGAAACAAAAGTAAGTATACTGAATTTAGGGAATTTTAAATTGAATTTTAAGCGAAAGTAAGTTGACCGAATTGAAGAATTAGAAGCAACCAATTGGGACTAGATAGCCCAATTAATAATTTTGTTGATGCTAAAGTAAGAAATTTTAGATTTAAACAAATGGAAAATTATGTTAATACATTAAAATTTTGTTAATAAATATTTGTTTTTTAATTTGGCCTGACATTTTTTGGGAGATGGGAGAGGAGGGGGGGGGGGCGCTTATCAAGATTTTGCCCCGGGAACAAGAGAGGACAGAACTGCCAGTGGTGTTTTCTCCCTTTTTCGAGAATCCGGTAATTTTGTTCAGGTTCGTAACTTCAGGAGTTAAGACAGGGTTGAGTTCTAACCCCATTTATATGAATCATTTTGAAGGACTTTGTCCTAAGGAGCACAGCAAAGGCCATGGGAGAGCACGGAATAAAACTCTCTCAGATTTAGATTATGCTGGCGATTTGAGCGTCCTAGATGAAAATGTTACCAAATGAAATACGTTTTTGAGGTTTGAGAGTTCGGGGATGTAGGCCTGAAAAATTAATGTTAAGAAGACTAAGTCGCTAAAACTGGGAATTAGTGATGTCGTGTGACGAGAAGATCGATTAAGTGAGAAGCTTCACTTATCTAAGTAGTATTATTAGTGAAGACGTTGGGTGCAATAGAGCTGTTAAAAGTAGAATAGCCATGGCCAAGGGTGTTTTTCACAGTTGAAAAAATTTTTGGAAGAATAGGAATATAAGTCTGCAAACCAAGATTAGAATATTAGAAGCTACAATGATGACATTGGTCAAGTATGGTTCTAAAACGCGGGCGCTCTGAAATAAGGAGGAGGATTTGTTAGATGTTTTCCAGAGAAATTGTGTACATAATGTTTTGGGTACTTGCCTGACCAACCGTATTTGAAACAATAAGTTGTACAAAAATGTGGTTTAATCCCGCTTTCAAGGGCTGTAATGAGAAAGGTTGAGGTGGCTAGGACATGTTCAGTGTGTCAGCTGGTTTCAACCACATTAATAATAAACCCTACATATTAAAAATCTTGGTCCTGTGCTTTTGGAAAATGCCGCGTTACTGCTTCAGAAGATTTTTACACAAGGCATGGTTCCATCAACATTTTGGGTGGGAGAAACATTTTGTTTGACCATTTTTTCCCGTTATTTCTCAACTATTTGTTTTGTCGAATTGCTCAAAATACATTTTGGAAGTCTGGTGATACATTATTTATGCATAAATAAGGTATATCCAGTTACTTAAAAAAAACCTTCGGTGCCGTAGACGGTACTTCCGTATTATCCAGTACACACTCGAGAAGTTCGCTAAATTTAAGATCCAAGAAAGCCGGTTTCATATCCACAAAGAAAAATGACGGGTGACAGAATGCATTGGACTCCTATAATATGTACTATAAAGATGTAGATTAGGTGAGTGGGTATATATATATAT
>JAQQPU010003051.1:0-11017 GCA_029168905.1 Artemia sp. Kazakhstan ARC1039 | reverse complement strand
CCCCCCCCCCCCTCAAACCCACCCAAACACATCTAATCAAAATTTTTAGACAGCCATTTTATTAAACGTAGTTTTAAGTTCTGGAAATCAGGTCTTTGAGGATAACAATTCTCCCACATCCCTCAGGGCAAGGGTTGTGATTTAAGGATTCTCCGAATCCTTCCCATTATTTCTTATGGAAAGAATGTTCGTATAAACTTTAGAGAGGGCTTATTTGACTGAAAATTGAAAGTTCTTCTTTTTAAGTTCACTTTTTAAGAGTCAAAAGAGATTAGAGGGTAACTAGCCCCCCCGTCCTCCACGCCCTAAATGCATCAGATAAAAATTTTGAGATAGACATTTTGTTAAAATAGTTCAAAGTTCTTATAACAAAAAACTCCGGTGTCGACACAGCCCACCAGGGCCCGGGGGTAGGCGTTGTAAGTTATGCCCTGGGGGCATATAAACAATCAAACAATCATTAAATAAACAATCAATGCAAACAAACATACAATAGATATTAATGTAAATTAATGAAGCAATTTAGTGCTGATATGAATGTAAATTAATAAATACATTTCTGCTGGATGGAATTTAACGCGGGGGAATTATCAGCAGGAAAAGAAAATGTTCTTTGAGGGGGAGGAATTTCCCCTGGGTGGTTTTTCCAAATGTGAATTATTCAGGGAGGGGACGACTAAACCCATTCGATAATATTCTAAGTTTTACATCTGAAAGTAACGGGAATAAAGAATCAACGGAAATCTCAGAGATAGCACTTCAGGTTCCTTCAGACGATTTTGTTCGTGTCTTTTGAAAAAAGACATTTTCATTTTTATTACTTTCTCTCTGGCTGCTCAATTATGCATGTGAGGGGGGAGACTTCCCCCCCACCTCTGTATACGCTAAGGTTTCAGTTTTTATCTCAAGGCTTAAAAATGAACGCAGTGCGATAAAAGTATAACTCAAAATAACATATATAGAATAATATATGCACATAACACGGAACAATTGACCAAAATTGCATATCATGAGTTTAGATTCACCCAAATGATGGCCCAGGTGGCTCACCATTCCACCATTTATGAAATCAATCCTGCAATAACTGAAAATATAAAGTATTTTTGAGTATTTTAACGTCTTCCACAACTCAAACGGTCCAACATTCTACAGTCCAATGAGTCTGTCTAATGTCCTAAATCGGGAACGGAGGAGATAAGTAAAGTTCCGCCTCGTATTGGATAAGTCTCCAACCTCACCCTCCCACTCTCCTTCTGTCTACGCTAAAGTTTTCTTCTTTATGCCAAATACGCCGCCCCACCCCAAAGACTTTAATAAGGTAAAGTTTTGTATGGGAAAAACACATAGTAAATCTATTATAATTATCCAATTATAAGGTTAAAATACATACTCTGTGATAGATGCAAAATTGCTTTGGCAAACAAAATCCTATTAAGGTCAATTCCAAACAGTCATGATCCCTTTGTGTCAGCAAGTGAAATGGTCTAAACCTCCTTATTGGAGATATTTTTTCAATCCATTCATTGTTGTCAATCGCTGTCCACAAGTTATGCAAGCTGTCTATTGTTCATATATAAGGTTTTTATCAAAGAGGTAATGGTATAGACTTTGAAAAAAGCCGCATTCGATTTACATTGAAAGTTCTAGATCTGTTTTTTTAAAGTCAAGAATAATCGGACAGTAAGCACCCCCCCCCCCATGCCATAAAAACTTGAAACTTTTTGCCATCAAAAACGAACAAAAATTAATTTAAAAAAACTTTCCGAAAAATAAGTTTTTCAAAGAAAAGTAAAGGCCATTATAAACTTAAGCTCAGGAGATACAAATACCTGTTAAAATTCAAACTCAAAACGACCAGAAATTGCTATTAAAGAATAAATGAAACCCAAAACGAACAGAAATTAAACAAACAACCATAGCAAAAAACATACAACAAGTAATAATATAAATGAATAAATAGATCTTAAAGCGAGTAATGGTTAGATTGAATATGAAAATCAAGCTTAAAACGAAAAAAAATATTTTGCTATTAAAGTATAAATGAACCTTAAAACGAACAGAAATTAAATAAAAAATCAATGCGAACAAACATACAATATATATCAATGTAATGAAAGATCTTAAGCCGAACTGGCCAGCCATGACCAAAAACCACGTTGGGTATTTTACCTGCTAGACCAAAACGATTTGCTTCAGTAATAGCTAACAAAAGGATTATTTCGCAACTGAATAATTAAAGTAATTTACAGTTTTTTTATTTTTCCTCAGTTACTCTGGTGTCCTCACTGAAGTAACTCTATATTAGCATCTTTTCCCTACGTGGATCAGTTTGCACAGATTGTACATTTTTGTTTTTTTGTTGTTTTTTTTTTGTGGTGGTTTTATTGGTTTTTAGTTTTATCTTGTTTGTTTTTTTTATCTTGTTCTTCTTGTGTGTCTTTCGTGCTGAAGACGCCTTGTTTGTATACAGGCGAAATATCCGCGTTGTTTTGTTTCTGTTGTTTTCTTTTTCTCCACTGGCCACAGTCTCGTTTGTTTGTTTTTTCTTAGAGATTTTTCTCTTTGTTTGGTTTTTTATATTAATGTAAATAAATAAATAAGTCTTAAAACGAGTGAAACTTAAATTGAATATGCAAATCAAGTTTGAATCGAATAAAAATATCAACAAACAAGAGTTTGGGTATCGCCTCACTGCAAAAGCCTAAAACCTACTGCGTCATTGGCGCTTTACTGAAAACGAATTATATTGCAAATGTTTTCTTTTGTACTTAATATTGAAAATAAACATTAAAATTACAGTAAAATTTTGAACTGATGAGCTTTCAGCAATTAATATCATTATACATAAAATTTTCAGTTTAATTTATTAGTTCTTTTCAAGATTGGTCAAGACAAATATAGTTTCACTACAAAAAAAATTTGGATACTGCCCCCTTCTTTAACTGTAAAAACCTTAAGCCTTGTGCGTCATTGGCGCTTCACTGAAAACGAATTACTCGTATATTACAAATTTATTCTTTTCCAGTTCTTACAGCATTGAAAATGAAAACAAAAATTACAGTGAAAAAAAATTTTGAACTGATGGATCTTTCAACAATTAATATCATTATATATCTAATATTCAATTTGATTTTGTTTATACTTTCCAAGACTGTTCAAGACTCATATAGTTTTCAGTAAGGCGCCAATGACGCAGTAGGTTTTAGGCAGTAGATCCCTTGCGTTTCACCCTTCTGGAAAATTCTTACAAATGTTGATAAATCGAAAATCCGCTCCACTTTTTTTCCCGTTTCGCAAAATACCCACTGAGATTTCCAATTTGGACACGCAATTCAAAACTCATCAACAGTCTTCACATAGCAGATCCTACTATAGCTATTGCTAAAGTTACGGAGAAACAGAACCACAATATTTCAAGACATGCTTGGAGCCAACTTCTTGAACTATAGTTACCTTTTCATAGTTGTATAGTGATATTTTGCTTTTGTTTTTTTGTTTTTTTTCTCTTTGCAGAAAAACGTCTTTTTCTGTTTGTAGAAAAACGGGTTTTCAATAAATAATAATAATAATAACCAATTAATAGCCGCAGGTTTGATTGTACTTCTTTTTTGGTTTTAACTCTTGATATGACAGCGTCCTTGTTTTCTCATAGGTCTCTTTCCTTCATATATTTAAGATATTAATTCGAAACTGATTGTAAACATGACATTTTTCTTTCTGTTTCTTTTATTTTTAATCGATTGACGCTCTACACGTTTAATTCAGAATGATTGACCGGAAAAAACCTTTTGCACTTTCTCTTTAGTTATCCTGATGTATGCAAATTCGTTTTTTAAGTGAATTTCACATGAAGTCATGAATGAACCCTCTTCCGATCTTATAAGACCGTAAATTCGATGCAATAACACTGTGGCGCCATTCATATGAAAATTGTTTTTCCGAAATTTAGACTCTATGTGAATTTTCTCACCGTCGTAATCTATATAGATCAGTGATTCCCAAAGTTGTCCACGGGGACCCCCAGGGGTTCAAGGAAAACTCGACGGGGGTCTACGTTGGGGAGACAAGAAAAATGGGGGTTCACAATTAGTATAAGGGGGTCCACAAAATGTTACCTGGTTTCGATAGAGAATAATTAAAATATTGGTTTGACTTCACCTATTAATATAGGTAGATATTATTTTAAAAAGATCAGTGACAGTTACTTTTAAAAACGTGCATATTTTATATTTACTACAACATGTAAAGACTTGCAAAGCACTGCCACTGCCGTCACCACCTTCCACAACGCTTGTCTACACGCGCAAAGGGACAAAATACGACTTGTGGTGAATGTGCTTGCGATCTTGCATGAACTTCTTTGATTCTTCACCAATATTAACTAAAAAAAAACAAGTTTTTTCAACTGAAAGTAAGGAGCGACATTAAAACTTAAAACGAAGAGAAATTATTCCGTATATGTAAGGGGCTGTCCCTTACTCAACGCCTCGCTCTTTACGCTAAAGTTTTTTATTGTTTTAAAAAATAAAGTTGTGAGACAGAGTCAAACTTTAGCGTAAAGAGCGGGGCGTTGAGGAGGGGACAGCCCCTTTCATATACGGAATAATTTCTGTTCGTTTTAAGTTTTAATGTCGCTCCTTACTTTCAGTTAAAAAAACTTTCAGTTTTTTTAGTTAATTTCTGAACGTTTTTGAATTAATGCAGCTTTGATTTTGGCTCACCGTACATGAGTAATTAAAACGAAATTCGTATATTAATTTTCCTTTTTTTGGCTAATTGGCTTTCTCAAATTTTTTTTCGGACGTAACTTACGAATTAACTTACGTAACGATTTTCAATATTCGCATGTTTTTATTACGTATATTAGGGAGTTCGCTCCCTAGTCAATACCTCACTCTTTACGCTAAAGTTCAAATTTTTTTCGAATCACAAACCCCTGAATCACAAAGGCCGGTTAAATAGAATAGATAGCTCTTTTGAAATTACTAAAAAACTTTAGCGTAAAGAGCGAGGTATTGACTAGGGGGCGAACCCTCTCATATACGTAATAATTTCTGTTCGTTTTCAGTTTTAATATTGCTCCTTATTTTCAGTTGAAAAAAACATATTTTTTTATTAAATTTCTGATCGTTTTTTTAAATAATGCTGGGAAATTTGGCGCCCCTTAATGGGAATGCTCCTTCCCCCAAGGAAATATCCTCCATGGAAAGATCCTCCCCCGTAACCCCTGCTCCGACCCCGAGCCTCCACTAGGAAAAAGTTCCTCCTGAAAACACCTGTATACTTCCCAATAACCAATACTATATGTAAACAATGGGCAAAGTTTATAACTTGCAGCCCTTCCACCGGGAACTGTGGGGGATTAAGTCATCCTCAACGACATATTAATTAGATTTTCGACTATGCTGAACAAAATGGCTATCTCAAAATTTGATTGGGTGACTTCGGGGAAAAATGAGCGTGGGAAGGGGCCAAGTTGCCTCCAGTTTTTTTGGTCACTTAAAAAGGGCACTAGAAATTTTAATTTCCGTTCGACTGAGCCCTCTCACGATATTCTAGGAATACTGGATCGATACGATCACCCCTGGGGAAATAAAAAAAAACAAAAAAAAAACAAATAAAGACGCATCCGTGATCTTTCTTCTGGCAAAAAATACAAAATTCCACATTTTTGCAGATAGGAGCTTGAAACTTCTATAGTAGGGTTTCTGATACGCTGGATCTGATGATGTGATTTTCATTAGAGTTCTATGACTTTTAGGGGTTGTTTCCCCCTTTTTTCGAAAATAAGGCAAATTTTCTCGGGGGCGTAACTTTTGATGGGTGAGACCAAACTTGATGAAACTTATATATTTGAAATTCTCATAAAAATCTGATTCTTCTGATGTATCTATTGCTATCAAAATTCCGTTTTTTAGAGCCATTTTTTACTATTGAGCCGGGTCGCTCCTTACTTACAGTTCGTTACCACGAACTTTTTGATAAATACGAATGCTAAGGATAAACGTTTTTCATTTGTTCCCGAATTTTTGAAAGGACAAGTAAATTGAATCAATGTTTGTGTTTCTCAGAGTCGGAAGAAGTAAGTAATTACCTGCCTGTATGCTATAACTTCATACTTCTAATTTATTATTTAATTATTTATTTTAAACATAAAAAAAATGAAATCGGCTCAGTCGTTTTCATAAAACTCTATTATTGATCTTAGCAATTTATTGCTTTTAAGATAAAAAATCAGTTTGCTGACGGACCTTTGTTTATTTCATTGCAATAATTAATTTATTAATTTCATGGCTCTTTTTCTGTTCAAATAGCAATATCCTGTTAAGTAAGACCGGTATAAATTAAGTAAGACAATGTTTTTTAATGTATAGGTAGGTAATTGATACGAAACATGGCTGAATCCAAGAAGAAATGTCGACAATACAGTGTTGGTTATTTAAGATTTGGTTTTCTACCATCAAAAGCAGACAAACGGTTGGCCATATGCCTTTTATGCAACAAAGTTTTGAGAAATGACTCTATGAAAGCATCAGCTCGAAGATCATCTAAGAAGGTGTCATCCTGATAAAATAGATACAGATTTGGCATATTTGCAAAAACTGAAGGAAAAATATGAAAAGAGACCTACTCTGCACAGTATGTTTGCTTCAGCGTCTGAACGAAATGATGATGGCTTGCGAGCATCTTACAATATCTCATTACTTATTGCGAAATCTGGAAAACCGCACACCATTGGAGAACAGTTAATATTACCCGTTTTTGAAGAGGTTTTAAAAACGGTTCGGTATAAATCTTTATTCGACATACTCAAAAGAATTCCTTTGAGTAACAACACTGTACAAAGATGTATTGATGAAATGAGCTCTGGTATTGAACGTTTTTTATGTAATTATCTGCAAACAACTCATTTTTCTGTTCAACTGGACGAGTCAACCTTGTCTGGTAATGAAGCATCATAATTGGCATATGTTCGATTTGTTATGGACCAAGAAATTCATGAAGAGTTACTATTCGCGAAAACTTTAAAGACGGACACGAAAAGTGAATTAATATTTATTGTCCTGAGTGATTTTTTTAAGTAAAAATCAATTCCATTCACAAACTTTATTTTGGTGGCAACAGATGGAGCTCCTGCCATGGTCGGGCGATATCATGGGTTAATAAGCCATATTAAAATATTATACCAGAGGTAACTGAAATTCACTGTATCATCCACCGACAACATCTAGTAGCGAAAAATTTGAGTGAGAAATTGAACCGGGTATCACTTCAACTTGTGATTAATGCAGTTAACAAAATAAGAAGCAATGCATTGAATATGCGGTTATTTGCACAATTGTGCGATGAAAACGATGAAGAATTTCAACTTTTACTCTTACATACTGAAGTACACTGGTTATCGAAGGGTGCTTGTTTTACAAGATTAATTAAAAAAAAACTTTTTCCACAAAATAAATTTTTCAAAGAAAAGTAAAGAACTCCATTACACAAAAAATGAGCAAAAATGAAATCAAGTAATCTACCAAGCGTGAAACTACCCCAAATCAGCATCGATAAATAAATAAAACCAAAAACGAACAGAAATTACAATAAATAAGCGAGTCAAACTCAAAACGAGCAGAAATTAACACAAGTTGGGCTCAAAATCCCTATGCCTTCCCAAGGCCAGAACATAATTTGCACTTTACTGAAAAAATATAAATGTTTGTACTTTCACAATTTTAATAAATCAAATAATATTAAGATTTTGATTACTAAATATCAGTATATGTATATTAAACTGACAACGCACATTCATTTGTATTTTTTTCGGTAAAGTGCAAATTATGTTCTGGCCTTGGGAAGGCATAGGGGTTTTGAGCCCAACTTATGTTAATTTCTGCTCGTTTTGAGTTTGACTCGGTTATTTATTCTAATTTGTGTTCGTTTTGGGTTTCATTTATTTATCGATGCTGATTTGTGGTAGTTTCACGCTCGGTAGATTATTTGATTTTATTTTTGCTAATTTTTTGTTTAATGGAGTTCTTTACTTTTCTTTGAAAAACTTATTTTGTGGAAAAAGGTTTTTTTTAATTAATTTCTGTTCGTTTTATATTGACATAGTCTTTTTAGAGAAAAATAAAATAATACTTTAAATCTTTTCGTTTTTTTAAGAATTCATAGTTTGGCCTGCTATTTGTATGCTGGAGAATAATTTTCAGCAATTTTTAACAACATACACCCTCTTAAAAATCTGGACACAAATAGTAGTGTTTAATATAGTTTCATACCTCCTCTAGTTTACATGAAATGGAAAACTTGATACCATTCGCAAAAAATCTGTTTACTTTCTTTGATAGTTTGGATACACTTACGCTATTTTCATTTGGTTAAATTTTAAGAGCAGAAGCAGCCCGAGAGTTCGAACATAATACCCTCAGTCGTTCTTGGGATACTGCTGAGATGCCTTATTGGGAATTAGCATTAACACAGTGCATTTTGATTTAACCTTATGGCAACATTTAGTTTTTAAACATAAAGTCAAATGGGAGGGTGGGCGTGGGAGGGGGATTAGTTTCCCTCCAAGCAATTTTGACTACTAAAAAGAGCATCAGCCCTTTCTATTTTCAATCGAATGAGCCCTTTTCGAAGTTCCTACGACAACTCCTTCGATACAAAGTGCCCTGGTATAAACAATAACAACAACAACAAAAAATAATACATTATACCCGCATCGACCAGTACTATAGAAACGTCAAGCCTTCCAATCACTTTCGACTATTAAAAAGGGCACTAGGCCTTTCGATTTACAATCGAATTAGCCCTTTTTGAGTTTCTACGACAACACTTCCTATAAACACCTTATATGCCCCCAGTGCATAAATTTTAACACTTACCCTAAGGGCTGTGAGGGTGGTTGTCATCCTCTAAGACCTAATTTACAGAACTTTCAACTACGTTAAAAAAATGGCTATCTCGAAATTTTGATTGGATGCGTCTGGGAAAATGGTGGGCGTGAGATTGGCGTTAGTCTTTCTCCAATCACTTTCAACTATTAAAAAAGGCACTAGCCCTTTCAATTTCCAATCAAATGAGCCCTTTTGAAGTTTCTACGACAACGTTTTCAATAAAAACTGATATGTCCCCAGGGGATAACTTACAACCCTCGCCCTGAGGGCTGGGGGGGGGGTTGTCATCCTCAAAGACCTAATTTCCAGAACTTTCTACTACGTTGAACAAAGTAGCTATCTGAAAATTTTGATTGGATGTGTTTGGGGGAATGGTGGGTGTGAGAGGGGGATTAGTTACCCTCCAATCACTTTCAACTATTAGAAAGGGCACTAGCCCTCTCTATATCCAATTGAATGATCCCCTTTTGAAATTTTTTACGAAAAGTCTATCATTAAAAACCTTATATGCCCCAAGGGCATAACTTACAACCTTTGCCCTGGAGACTCTGGGGGTTTTGTCATCCTTAAATACATAATTTCCAGAGCTTTCAACTAAGTTAAACAAAATGGCTATCTCTAAACTTTGATTGAATGTGTTTGGGGAAACGGTGGGTGTGAGAGGGGGGTTAATTGCTCTCCAATCACTTTCGACTATTAAAAAGGGCAATTTCAATTTCCAATCAATTGAGCCCCTTTTGAAATTTCTACAACAACTTTCTATATAAAACTTATATGCCCCCAGGGCATAACTTACAACCCTTTCACTGTGGGCTCTGATGGGGTTATGATCCTAAAAGACCTAATTTCAAGAACTTTCGACTACGTTGAACAAAATGGATATCTCAAAATTTTGATTGGATGTGTTTGGGGAAATGGTGGGCCTGAGAGGGGGGTTAGTTGCCCTTCAGTCACTTTCGACTATTAAAAGGGCACTAGCACTTTCAATTTTCAATTGAATGAGCCCTTTTTGATGTTTTAACACCATCGCTTTCTGTAAAAACTTTGCATGCTCCCAGGACATAACCTACAACCTTTGCCCTGAGGGTTGTGGGGGGATGGGTTGTCATCCTTATCATCATCAATCAATCATCATCATCAATCATTTTATTAATACTAAACTCTATTACAAACGCGAAGAAAAATTATTTGGCCCATTGGCCCAAGACCTAATTTCCAAAACTTTCAACTGCGTTGAATAAAATGGCTATCTAAAAATCTTGATTGGATGTGTTTGGGGAAAAGGTGGGGCGAGAGAGGAGGGCTAGTTGCCCTCAAATCACGTTCGACTATTAAAAAGGGCACTAGACCTTTGTATTTCCATTCGAATGAGCCCTTTTTCAAGTTCCTACGACAACGATTTCAATAAAAACTAATATGCCCCCAGGGCATAACTTATAACCCTAGCCCTGAAGACTGTGAGGGGAGTGTCCTGCTCAAAGGTATAATTTCCTGAGCTTTAACTGCGTGGAACAAAATGCTATCTCAAAATTTTGATTGGATGTGTTTGGGGAAATGTTTGGCGTGGAAGGGGTGTTAGTTACCTTCCAATTACTTTCGACTATTAAAAAGGGCACTAGCCATTTCAATTTCAAATCGAATGAGGCCTTTTTGAAGTTTCTACGACAACGCGTTCAATAAAAACTTTATATGCCCCCAGGGCATAACTTACAACCCTTGCCCTGAGGGCTTTGAGGGGGTTTTCATCCTCAAAGACCTGGGTGTGAGAGAGGGGTTAGTTGCCCTCCAATCACTTTCGACTATTAAAAAGGGCACTAGTCCTTTGAATTTCCAATCGAATGAGCCTGCTCTGAAGTTTCTACGACAACGGCGTCTATAAAAACCTTATATGCCCCCAGGGCATAACTAACAACCCTTGCCCTGAAGGCTTTGGGGGAGTGTCCTCCTAAAAAAAAAGATTTCTATGTCAAGATCAACTACGCTGAACAAAATGGCTCTCTTAAAATTTTGATCCTCAAAGACCTCATAGATCTCAAAGACCTCAATCCTCAAAGACCTCAAAGGGTGTGAGAGAGGGGTTAGTTGCCCTCCAATCACTTTCGACTATTAAAAAGGACACTAGTCCT
>JAQQPU010003050.1:44251-62268 GCA_029168905.1 Artemia sp. Kazakhstan ARC1039 | reverse complement strand
CGATGTTCCAGTGCCAAGCTATCTGTGGAAAAGAAAAAGAAAAAAAAAGAAAAAAGAAAAAAATATCCCGTTTGGGGAGAATAACGTGGTTAAAGTAAATTTTCTTGATTTTCATGCCAAGTTATTTCCCTTGCTGTTCAAGCCAAGGGACAGAAAGTTTCTTATACAGGGGTTTCGGACAAGGTGGTGCTAATGGTGTACTTTTTGTTTTGATCTGACTCCTCTGTTAGGAACTATGGGTTTTTATATTTCTTAACATTGGACGTGATCGTCTCTTACTAGGTTGCTAGCTACCGCTGCAACCCGGATTTTCAAGGATATAAAAAAGAATTTGACATAATTCAATATCCGTCGGATAGAGCTTGCAGATATCAGGGTGGCATTGCCAAGTAACCTGCTTCCCAATTTTTGGTTTTGAATGTTTACTCAGATTGTTATAGGTGACTTCGGCCATCATAATTTCCTTGTCAGATCTAGATTCAGAGCATTTTTCAATAGATGTCTCGTACTTTTCAGGACATTTTGTTCTACTACACAGAGAATGTTTTGCCAAATATTCAGTAGAACTAAAAGAACTGTTTAAAACACAGTTAGAAATACTTTTTTCTTGAGTCGGTTTTCCAGGAATTTGTTCTAAATCATTAGTCTTACGAACACATATATTAATAAGCCTAACAGGCTCGTTTTCGCCATAATTGAAAAACATTGCTTTTCCTTCGCTGCTGATAGGTAAGCTTGTATATATATTTTTATTGCTGCTACATAAACTGCAATTGCTCCTTCCAAAATTAATATACGAATTTTCTAAGAAGTACGCCTCTGTATATTCACTGTGTTGTCGAACATTTTCCATTGTATCTATAAACTGTTCCGCAGTTTCCAGTCCATGCCTTGAAAGCTTTTCATTAAACTGACAACATTTCTTTTGGATATTACTATGAAGCTTTGCCAAAGCAGTTCTAGCCGAATTTTCAACAGCGCCCGCTCTTTCAAAGAGAATTTTAATCTGTAATTTTGAATACTTTTCGTGATCCCGATAAAACATGCGTAAAATGTTTCTCAATTTAGAAAGATCAGCCTGCATTTTTGCCATCTTCTTGTATTTCTGAATGTAATTTTTCCCTTTGTCCTTGTGTTCTTCGTTAAAACCACGCAGAGAATTTAATTTTTTCATTATAGCTTTTGTCACCCCAGTATCTACCCATTATTCTGGTAGCAACTTTTTTCTTATGTTTGTTTTGGTAATCTATATCGTTATCATACCGTTCCTTACTCTTTTGTTTGGCTTTCTCAATTTTCGCATGTCTATAAACTAAATAATTATAATAACGCTGTTTGTCACTATCAATTATTACTTCTCGATACGCCTGGTCGGTTGAATACCTTTGCTTTTTTCTTTTCAAGATACTTTCTCTGTTTTTTGGTAGTACTGTTTTTTTTTAACTTGCGTGTAGCTTGCTTGATTGAAACCATTATGTAACCATTAGTTGAATGTTTTTATGTCACGTATCAAGTATCAAGAACCTAACAAAAAATTAAACTAATTTTTAAATTTTCAGGTATTTTTCTAGTCTAAATTAAAAGATTAAAACTATTGTTCAGACACCATAAATATTTTTGCAGTTTATAACTTTAGCGATTCTGAACTAAAAACGAAAATAAAATAAAAGTTAATTTTTTCAATTTTTACGTCACGTCGCTAATTAAGTCATATATGGTTATTAGTACACAATAGGTTTTAGATATTACGTGATGTCACTTATTAGTCATATATGGTTATTAGTAGATAATCGGTAAAATATTCGTTCTTTATTATAACATAATTAAAATGTCTTAATGTAATAAAAATAATTTGTTTCAATTACAAAAGGTTTTTAACCCCATTAATTTCCTTTAAAATGAGCCATTGAACAACTCTCTACGATGTTCCAGTGCCATGCTATCTGTTGAATTACTAACCTATACTATAATGAAGTGGCGTATAAAATTTAGTATAGGCAAGAGGTCGTTCTTTATTATACAAAATAAACCATATTACAAACAGGAAAAAGCCTACGGCTTTTTCTTCTTTGAAATAGTAAGAGACGAATCTTAACACATCAAGTAGCTAACTAAGTTCAATGTATCTTACTAGGTTGGTAGCTACCGCTGCAACCCAGACTAGTTTTCAGCCATCTCTACAGCCATGATACTGAGGGAAATTACATAATCCCTATTTATGTTTCAGTTAATATGGGCTAGGTATCGTTCTTTATTGTAACAGTTGGCTTGAGTTCAAATTCCGTATGGGGAATTCTTACTTATGATGATTTCTTAAGGAATATAATTAAAATTTCTTAATGTAATAAAAATAATTTGTTTTAATTACAAAAGGTTTTTAACCCCATTAATTTCCTTTAAAATGAGTCATTTAACAACTCTTTACGATGTTCCAGTGCCTAGCTATCTGTTGAATTACTAACCTATACTATAATTAAGTGGCGTATATAATTTAGTATAGGCAAGAGGTCGTTCTATATTATAAAAAGCTACGACATTCATTATTTATCTAGTAGGGTTTCAGACAAGGTAGTTCTAATGATGTACTTTTGTTTTGATCTTACTCTATTTTTAGGAGTTTTGTTATATTTTTTAGCATGGGACTGATCGTCTCTTACTAGGTTGCTAGCTACTGCTGCAACCCAAATTCACATATATATTTATTTATGAGAGGCAGCCTGGCCGAGTGGTCCAAGACACTGGTGTTAGCCACCAGTCTCTTCGGAGGAGTGGGTTCAAATCTTACCGCTGGTATACGATTATGTTTGAAAGACTGCAGTGTGAAAAGACATCAAAAATGCAGTTTTTGGTGGAAAAATTTATTCTCTTTTAGAAATAATTTATTTTAGTTACTATTGATTTTTAACCCAATTAATTTCCTTTAAAATGAGCTATTGAACAACCCTCTACGATGTTCCAGTGCCAAGCTATCTGTGGAAAAGAAAAAGAAAAAAAAGAAAAAAGAAAAAAATATCCCGTTTGGGGAGAATAACGTGGTTAAAGTCAATTTTCTTGATTTTCATGCCAATATATTTCCCTTGCTGTTCAAGCCAAGGGACAGAAAGTTTCTTATACAGGGGTTTCGGACAAGGCGGTTCTAATGGTGTACTTTTTGTTTTGATCTTACTCCTCTGTTAGGAACTATGGGTTTTTATATTTCTTAACATTGGACGTGATCGTCTCTTACTAGGTTGCTAGCTACCGCTGCAACCCGGATTCAAAATGAGCCATTGAACAACTCTTTACGATGTTCCAGTGCCATGCTATCTGTTGAGTTACTAACCTATACTATAATGTAATCTTAACTGTAGTGAAATTGCGTATGCAAGTTAGTATAGGGAAGAGTTAGATCTTTATTATACACAAAAGCGACTAGATGTAGTAATTTCCTTTAAAATGAGCCATTATACAGCTCTCTATGATTTTGCATTGTCCATCTAGCTGAGGAGTAAAAAAAAGCGGAAAGAAAAAAAGATGCTGTTTGTGGAGGATATCGTGGTTAAAGTCAATTTTCTTGATTTTCAAGCCAATATAATTTCTTCGTTATTCAAGCCAAAAGACGGGAAGTTTTTTATATAGAAGTTTTGGTAAAGGCGGTTCTAAAAGTGTACTTTTTGTTTTGATCTGAATCTTTTTTCAGGAGTTATCGGTTACATTAGTTTCTAATATGGGGCGTGATCGTCTCTTACTAGTTTGCTAGCTACCGTTGCAACCCAGATGATGGTGCTAGCTACCGCTGCAACCTGGACTTTACTAACCTATACTACAGTTAAGTGGCCTATAAAGTTTAATATAGGCAAGAGGTCGTTCTATATTATATTCCTTTAAATAGTAAGAGACAAAACTCAAACAATCAAGTAGCTAACTAAGTCCAATGTATGGAATGGTTTGTTATTTCAGAGATCGTCTTTTAATGTCATTACCAAACTATACTACAATTGAGTGGCGTATAAAATTTTGTATAGGCGAGAGGTCATTCTTTATTATAAATTCCAGTGCAAAGCTATCTCTGGAAAAGAAGAAAAAAAGAAAAAAATATCCCGTTGGTCGTGAATAACGTGGTTAAAGTCAATTTTCTTGATTTTCAAGCCAATATATTTCCCTTGCTGTTCAAGCCAAAGAGCGGTAAGTTTCCTTTCAAGGGATTTCGGACAAGGCGGTTCTAATGGTGTACTTTTTGTTTTGATCTGACTCTGTTTTTAGGAGTTAGGGGTTTTTATATTTCTTAACATTGGACGTGATTGTCTCTTACTAGGTTGCTAGCTACCGCTGCAACCCGGATAGTGATTGGAAGGCAACTAACAGCCCTTCCACGCCCACCATTTCCCCAAAAACATCCAATCAACATTTTGAGATAACCATTTTTTCCACGCAGTTTAAAGTTCAGGAAATTATACCTTTGATTAGAACACTCCCCCCACAGTCGTCGGGGCAAGGTTGATAAGTTATGCCCTGGGGGCATATAAGTTTTTATTGAAAACTTTGTCGTAGAAATTTGAAAAACGGCTCATTCTATTGAATTTTCAAAGGGCTAGTGCCCTTTTTAATAGTCTCGAAAGTGATTTGACGGCAACTAACCCCCCTGTCACGGCAACCTTTTCCTCAAACATATCCAATCAAAATTTTTAGATAGCCATTTTATTCAACGTAGTTGAAAGTTTTGGAAATTAGGTCTTTAAGGATAACAACCCCTCCACCCCCAGAGCCCTCAGGGCAAGGGATGTAAGTTATGCTCTTGGGGCATATATTGTTTTTATGGAAAGCGCTGTTGTAGAAACTTCAAAAAGGGCTCATTCAATTGGAAATTGAAAGGGCTAGTGTCCTTTTAATAGGCGAAAGTGATTGAAGGGCAACTAACCCCCCTCTCACGCCCACCATTTTCCCAAAAATATCCAATCAAAATTTTGAGATATCCATTTTGTTCAACGTAGTCGAAAATTCTGGAACTTAGGTCTGTTAGGAGGATAGCCCCATCAGAGCCCTCAGTGCAAGGGTTTTAATTTATACCTTGGGGTTATATAAGGTTTATATAGAAGGTTGTTGTAGAAATTTCAAAAAGGGCTCATTTGATTGGAAATTGAATTGCCCTTTTTAATAGTCAAAAATGAGTGAAGAGTAAGTAATCCCCCTCTCACACTCATGATTTCCCCAAAAACATTCAATCAAAGTTTATAGATAGCCATTTTGTTCAACGTAGTTGAAAGTTCTGAAAATTATGTATTTAAGGATGACAAACCCCCCAGAGCCCCCAGGGCAAAGGTTGTAAGCCATGCCCTTGGGGCATATAAGGTTTTTATAGATAGATAGTCGTAGAAACTTCAAAAGGGACTCATTCAACTGGAAATTGAGAGGGCTATTGCCCTTGTTAATACTTGAGAGTAATTGGGGGGTAACTAACCCCCCTCTCACGCCCACCATTCCCCCAAACACATCCAATTAAAATTTTCAGATAGCCATTTTGTACAACGTAGCAGAAAGTTCTGGAAATTAGGTCTTTGAGGATGACAATCCCCCCCTCCCAGCCCTCAGGGCAACAGCTGTAAGTTATGCCCTGGGGGCATATAAGGTTTTTATTGAAAGCGTTGTCATAGAAACTTCAAAAGGGTTCATTTGATTGGAAAATAAAAGGGCTAGTACCTTTTTTAATAGTTGAAAGTTATTGGAGAGCCACTAACGCCCCTCTCACGCCCACCATTTTCCCATACGCATCCAATCAAAATTTTGAGATACACATTTTGTTTAACGTAGTTGAAAGTTCTGGAAATTAGGTCTTAGAGGATGACAACCACCCTCACAGCCCTTAGGATAAGGGTTCTAATTTATGCCCTGGGAGCATATAAAGTGTTTATAGAAAACGTTGTCGCAGAAACTAAAAAAGGACTCATTCGATTGATAGTATAGATCGATGTGGGTATAATGTATTATTTTTGTTGTTGTTGTTGTTGTTTAGACCAGGGAACTTCGTATCGAAGGAGTTGTCGTAGGAACTTCGAAAAGGGCTCATACGCTTGAATATAGAAAGGATTGATACCCTTTTTAATATTCAAAAGTGATTGGAGGGAAACTAATCCCCCTCCTACGCCCACCCTCCCATTTGCCTTTATGTTTAAAAACTAAATGTTACCTTAGATTAAATGAAAATACACTGTGTTAATGCTAATTCCCAATAAGGCATCTCAGCACTATCCTAAGAACGACTGAGGGTATTATGTTCAAACTTTTGGGACTACTTCTGCTCTTAAAATTTAACCAAATCTAAATAGCGTAAGTGTATCCAAGCTATCAAAGAAAGTAAACAGATTTTTTTGAGAATGGTATCAAGTTTTCCTTTTCAGGTCAACTAGAGGAGGTATCAAACTAAATTAAACACTACTATTTGTGTCCAGATTTTTAAAAGGGTGTATATTGTTAAAAATTGCTTAAAATTTTTCTCCAGCATACAAATAGCAGGCCAAACTATAAATTCTTAAAAAAAACAAAAGATTTAAAGTATTATTTACTTTTTCCCGGAAAACACCATGTGAATATAAAACGAACAGAAATCAATTAAAAAAAACTTTTTCCACAAAATAAGTTTTTCACAGAAAAGTAAACAACTCCATTATACAATAAATGAGCAAAAATAAGATCAAATCATCTACCAAGCGTGAAACTACCACAAATCAGAATCGGTAA
Organism: Artemia sp. Kazakhstan ARC1039; assembly: GCA_029168905.1. Taxonomy (NCBI): domain Eukaryota; kingdom Metazoa; phylum Arthropoda; class Branchiopoda; order Anostraca; family Artemiidae; genus Artemia; species Artemia sp. Kazakhstan ARC1039. The sequence continues at coordinate 55,554 of JAQQPU010003050.1, read as the reverse complement.
ATAAATAAAACCCAAAACGAACAGGAATTACAATAAATAACCGAGTCAAACTCAAAACGAGCAGAAATTAACATAAGTTAGGCTCAAAGCCCCTATGCCTTCCCAAGGCCAGAACATAATTTGCACTTTACAGAAAAAAATACAATTGAATTTGCATTTTAAGTTTAATATACATTTACTAATATTTAGTAATCAAAATGTTAATATTATTTGATTTAATAAAGTTATAAAATTAAAAACATTTATTTTTTTTCAGTAAAGTACAAATTATGTTCTTGATTTTTTTTAAAATTAATTTCTGAAATTTTTTGAATTAATGCAGGTTTTGAATTTGGCTCACCGTACAAGAATAATTTAAACGAAATTCGCATATTAGTTTTACTTTTTTTTTAACTAATAATAACCTTATAATAACCTTAGTCGGATTTTAGTTTCATTTGTTTAGGAATGCCTCCTGAATCACAAAAGGCTGTTTAATCAGAATAATAACGTCTTTTAAAAGTTACAAAAAAAAACTTTAGCGTAAGAACAAGGTATCAACGAGAGGCAACCCTCCTTATATAAGTTTTAAATTTTAAGTTTTAATATTGCTCCTTACTTTCAGTTGAATAAACTTGTTATTTTTATTCAATTTCTGATCGTTTTTAAATAATGCTATGAAAACCAGCGCCCCTTCATGGAAATTCTCTTCTCGTATAAAGAATTCCTCCACGGAAATATCCTCCCACGTAATCCCCTCCCTCCGACCCCGTTCCACCCGAAAAATTTCCCCTGAAAATGTCTGTATACTTCCCAATAACCTATACTATATGTTAAAAATGGTCAAAGTTCATAACCTGCAGCCCTTTCTCAGTCTTCCTGCAGCTAAGTCGTACTCAAAAACATACTTATTAGATTTTTGTGACTATACTGAACAAATAGGATGTCTCAAAATTTCGATCCGGTGACTTTGAGATAAAAATGAGAGTAGGAAGAACCTAGTGATCCTCCAATATGACCATTGGGTCAATACGATCACCCTTGAAAAAAAAACATACATCTGTGATCTTCCTTCTGTAAAAAAAAAAATAAAAAATTCCACATTTTTGCAGATAAGAGCTTGAAACTTCCAAAGCAGGGTTATCTGATCAGCTGAATCTAATGGTGTGATTTTCAGTAAGATTATCTGACTTTTAGGGTGTGTTTATTCCTCTAATTGAAAATAAGGCAAATTTTATCTGGCTCATAACTTTCGATGGGTAAGAATAAACTTGATGAATCGTATATATTTAAATTAAGTATAAAAATACGATTCTTTTGATGCGTCTATTGGTACAAAATTCCGTTTTTTTAGGTTCGGTTACTATTGAGCAGGGAGTAGAAAGCTATCTTTTAGTCCGAACCCCACACCAAATATGGGCATGAGTCCCTAGGGAGAACACCTGTGCTGTCAGTCCCAATCCCACACCAAATATGGGCATGGAATCCCCAGGGAGAATGATTGCGTAGTCGATTGGGAACTAAATTTCCGAGGTCGATTTATTTGTTTTTGTTGTTTGGCCAAGTGCACGCTCGGGGCGAATTTTAAGATCCAGGAATAGGGAACAGGATCACATGTTTCCTTCTTAACCAATCAGAGGGCTGGTTACATCTCCTTCTAGACCAATCAGAGGCTCGCTTACATATTAGCGGCGGAGGTTTGCAGAAAATATGAGGAAAGGATTTTTGCTATAGTTTTATTATTCTGTGAAAAGAATTCAAAGGAGTGAGAAGAAGAACAGTTTGACTTTACTCATTTGGATATATATTTGTGTGTTGATGATGACGAGTGGAATGTTTACCCTATTAGAAGTTGATATACGTGGATTTTTGCTATAGTTTTATTATTCTGTGAAAAGAATTCAAAGGAGTGAGAAGCAAGAACAGTTTGACTTTACTCATTTGGATATATATTTGTGTGTTGATGATGACGAGTGGAATGTTTACCCTATTAGAAGTTGATAGTGGAGTTAATGGTAATAATACAAGAGCACCAAACATTGCGGTGGAAATCACGAGAGGATCACGGCTTTGTCTGGAATGGGATGAAGTATATGCAAGATATGTGATATCCTTGAACAAATTTAAAATGGAGGATCAATTATGTTTCGCTGCAAAAGTTGATATAGCACATGTGAATAGACTTCAATGTGCTTTAAGTGCATTAGTGAAACATATCGAAGACAATAAACTGTATCGCTAATGGTACATGCTTAGTATTATTGTTGTTGTAATTATTCAATAAAATTGTTTCAAAATCGAAAATGTTCCCTTTCTTTTCTGGTTAGGTTAGGGCCAACAAATCAGGGTCAGTCTAGAGTCAGCAGTCATAGTGAAAGGATTGAAAAATGAATAAATTTGAGAAAGAGAGAATTAGATCAAATCTAGTGTTTATGGAAAAACAATTGATTTTGGATGATGATTTTCTTGAGTTATCTCTTCAACGTAGGATATTCTCTCGGGGAACACTTGACAATATAATGAGGACTGATTCTCTCCCATTGGACTATTGTATGAAACTTTTAAAATGTGACTCAAGTGCTTATACTCATTTTATTGATATATTAATTGGAACAAAGCAGAATAATATCGTGGATATAGTTTTGAAAACATTACCAATGGATTCAGTGTAGATGGCTCCACTATTCGAAAGAGGTAATGGCTCGGAGCTACTCCTCTCCCCATTCCCCTACTGAATTTATCGAGCGAGGACGATCAGTTTCTTTTTAGCTGTGAGAGAGTTGAGATCGGAAACCAAAAAAAAAATGTTCTATACATGTCCATTGTGCATGTACACTCTTGGCAGTTGGACTCAATGTGAGAATTGTACAATTATTGATGACTATAGTGAGAAGTGTAAATTATGTAATCCTTGTAAATTACATAGAGGCTATGCAGTACAAATTAAAGGATGTAATTCATGTCTTGAAGAGATTTGTGACTCTCACCCTAGAGGGCACCTATGCTCCAATTGTCACTATGATAAATATGATCAGTGGGAGAATACTTACCCCGCTATGATTGGAAAGAATCCCAAACGTGATTTTAGTTTATTTCTACGAGATTGGTATCGTCGTGGATTTAAATTATTCTGGGAAGAGGAATCTGGTCTACGATTCAACTGTTGGGGTAACAAGACAATTTGGTTTCTACGTCATCGTTGTGACGACACTGCCTATTATGACTATAAACCAAGTGATTTTTATTTGGCAGTTACCGAATGTGATTCATCATTTGAAAACACTGTATGTGATATTGCTTCAAATAGACAGATTGAAACTCGTGAATTTCATAATATGAATGCAAATAGTATCATTGACTATACAAAGAGATATGACAAGAGTGAAGTTACATTGTTATGTAGAAAATGTGACTCTGACTTTGCAGTCAATCAAGATCAATATACAGTGAATCCAAATGATTTACCTGCATTAGTGGTTCACGACAGTTGCCTATAGATCGAAGAAGAAGAAATCTAAAGTGAAGATTTAAAGACATTGTTGTATATATATGCATTTTATTAATAAACAAATTCACAAACATTTTTTAAGCACTTTACTCTTAGGGCACTGAAATCAATACTGTATAGGTCCGAGAGGATATTTTCCACTAGAAAGTCGTTCAGACGTGGATTGTCAACATAAATGTGGAGAAACTGCTCGTAAGTATAGCCGCAACATCGGAACACAAAATATAGTAGTGCATGGAAGCCACAGCTTTTAGTCGTTAGATCCTGCACCCTCTTCCGATTTTGAATAATAGTTTTCCCACTGCTCTCAATATAGTTGCTGATGTGGGGTGTGTAAAATGTATAGGGTAGACAAAGAGGATCAAAAATTCAATCGTTTTCATTTTTTGAAAGATGCACAGCCAATGACCCATCAGCACAGTCGACGGACTGCTATTAATAATAATCAAGGTATTGTTGACACTTTGAATTTTTCCAAGAAAGTCCGAGGGCAGACAATAGGATTTGTACTGGGACATGTAGGGATCCATATTAAATACATTGATTATTTGACTGGTGTTCATGGCGCCAAGTCTAGTAGAACACTGCCTTCGGGAGTGATTTCCAAATAGGTTTCATATTGATTTAGTGAGATTAGTGCAATACTTTAAGCCAATGGGTCGGCAAATGTACACTCTAAACGCACATTCCCCGTACGTACTATACTCATATCCTGTGTGCCAGACAAATCCAGTACAATGATACCATGTGTTTTAGCAAACATATCTTCGGTTATACCATTTTCAAATAGTTGCGAATCATGATCTAGGGTTTGCATGGTCAACTCATACAATGTTCTATAGGATTTATCAAAAGATAGATTGTAGAGGGGGATGCCGTTTACTTTGCACACAAGAGATGAAAGTCCAAACATCTCGAATTTATGTGGGCATTCAGTCCACGATCCTATTGCACTAGAGCTTTTTACAAATGCTAAAGCGAGTTTTGACGAAATTTTGCCATTGATAAAGGATGAATCGGTGAAGGTGCGTGAGCCCATGGCAATATGACGTTGATTGGTGATTGTATGAGGAACAAGTAGTTTAATATTATTTCCATTGGCTCTCAGTTTTTCCACTGCCAAAGCAACAGAACTCATGACCTGTTGTTTGCGTACATGAAGTATTGCCGAGGTGAGGGAGAGACTTACATCAGGATTGGCAGCAAGTTCTTTTCTCAATATGAAATTGGATGGTGCAAGCGTCAGTTTTATATCCACTTTAACATTGGGCGTATATTAAATATACCAGCCATTGAGGTATATTAAATATTTCATTATATATTTTTCCAACTAGATGTAATTCACTAGTTGTAGCATTTTTAAGTGCATCTGTACTATCAGTATTAGTAATATATTAATATCCATTGGAGGTTCCTCTCAATTCCTTGTATGACTTGGGCGTCATCAACATGAATTGCATATAGCTTGTATAATTTGAGAGATTGTTGCTTGTGTTTACCAGCGTGCCATTGATGTAGACACTAATTTGACGAAATAAATTATGTAATATACAATTTTCATAGGATATTCCATCGCCCCGAATTGGCATTGTATTATCGGATTTCCGGACTTTCATTTGTAAATCTATAAATGTTGAAGACATGTCCATAAAGTAGTCTTCATTGGAATAAATTTGAAAGTGGATATTATCGGAGAGGGGTTGTTGTGGATAAAATTGTTCATAGTATCCATGCTTGACACTCAGATCAACATTTTCAGCATTGAATAGATTCAATGAGGCGGTGATTGAAGGTTGGGAATCCTTATGCGGTAGGTAGGACATCTTAGGAAAAGAAATCTAGTTTCGATCTAACAATTTTCTTCCTAGGGCTTCTTCTTCTGTTTACAGTACGTTTCGGCTTTTTCCTCCTTTTCTTTGACAAGAGGGATGATGTCTTTCGTTTCCGACCTGAGTGGAGACTGATGAGTGATGCATTGTTTCTCGACCTTTTTAAGCCTTTACCATTTTGTTTTAATCTCTCGCAAAGGGTTCGCGCACTGGACCTAAGATTTTCCGTAGCACTTTTTTTTAAATCCTTGCCAGAGCCCCAATCGTATAGTGTAGAGGATGCAAAATCTGTCGCAGCCGGTACAAGATATTTTCTAGCCAGTGATAGTGAAGAGCGAAACAGCTTAGCAAACCAGCTGCCAAGACCGTAGCCAGACATTGTAGTACGCCCCTTGTAATAGTTCATTCCATTGCCCTGTTGTCTTGGGCCAAGAGTATTAACATAGCAGTCAATATCAGGACAAGTGAATACCACTTTTCTATTAGACATCTTGTTGTTGAACGATGGGACGAAAATGGCATGTAATCACAGCCAAGCCTTTTGAAATTGCTATGGGATCACCTAATTCAGTTCTTAGTGTTAACTGACAGAGTTCCAAATAGGAAGTGTTTACAGGAATATATTGAAGATGCTTTAAATTGTAGTGGTGAGTATGTTCTTGATTGGTTTTTCGTTCAAGAACTCGTAGGAGGGGAACATTTGAATTACCAACCCGAGATGTTTCCACAAATGAGGCGTAGAGAAATATACAAGTGTCTGTGGAGAAGGCAGGCGGGTAGTCAGGAAAAATGAAATTAGTGTTTCCGGCACTTTTACCATTGATTATATTGAGCTTAAAGCCAAGAACATCCTTTAGGTTATCATTGAGAATAATCTTTTCGCTGGCAATAGGCGAACTAATGTAGATCTTGCCCTCCTCCTTTGAATAGTTGAAATGAAAAGCTCCTTTTTTACGAGTGGAAATTCTTGTATTAATAGAACGACATAAATCATTCATACAGGTGAGTTCCTCGTAGGGTAATTCAATATATGGATAATCCATCCAATTGATTTTTTGAATTTGTTCTTGATCACCTGAGGGTGATGGCGGCCAATCATAGGGTCTAATTTTTATTTCATATTTACGATCCTTTCTCAGGATGTCGTAGGTATTTTTTAAAATACAGTCGACAAGAGCCACTTCATACTTTCCGTCGAATTTGATGGTGGGGGAGAGTTTCGTCCAAAAATGACTTGTTCTATTCAAGTCATTGTAGAGAGGATCAGAAACATTGGACATGAAAGTCACACAAAAATCATTGGGCATTGTTAATATCTTCAGCACTGACCCAAGAATCAAAATCTGAGTTGTATCCTAGCCAGCGAACAAGCAACTGTCTCTTGCCCCTACGTGTACGACTCTTTAATATCTTTTCAATTTGATAAATTTCACTAGTGTTTCTAACTTTTTGCAGTTCATATTCATAAAAACCGCCGAGAATGTCATCATCTTTGGTGTCTCGCAGTCGATATGCCGTGGGCTCGGTGTCCAGGATTTTGGACACTTTAAAAAGTTCGGTGCTCGTTAAATAATTCTCCTTTTCAAAAATATTGATGGTTCTATTAATTCGAACAGTATCACCAACATTGAATTTCTTCTTCACATTTTTTTTTCTTTTTCACCATTGGAGTATTGCTTTAGAAAAGCATCAAATGTATTTTCACTGCAGTGAACTTCCCGAGGGCTTGAATTGGACAGAGATCGATGAGGTCGATGGTTGTATATCCGCATGATTTTATCTAAATCATGAATAAAAGCAGATGTATTTTTCAGTGTACAATGTCTTGAAATTAATAGACGAATCGTTCTTATTAATCGTTCAGCCAATGCAGCCTTTAGAAAAGCATCAAATGTATTCTCACTGTAGTGAACATCCCGAGGGCTAGAGTTGGACAGAGATCGATGGGGTCGTTGATTATAAATCAACATGATTTTATCTAAATCATGAATAAAAGCCGGTGTATTTTTCAATGTGCAATATCTTGAAATTAATAGACGAATCGTTCTTATTAATCGTTCAGCCAATGCAGCCTTTATCGGACTGTGACTATGATAAAGTGTTGTATTATATTTCAAAAGAACCTTTTGCACATGGGGATTAACAAATTCACTGCCACGATCCGATTGAATTTTTCTATACGAATCCTGTTCTAGAATACTTTCAATGGACCGAGCAACTTCAACACCTCTCTTTGATCGCAGTGGAATGGCATAGGCATAGCGACTAAAGACACTGATTGCCACTAGAATATATTTGTAGGGTGCATTGTGACGCTGTTGAATTGCGTCTAAAGTTAAAAGATCCGTTTGCATTATATGCAGAGGGGAAAAGGCTTTAGTTTGTCGATATTGTTTGCCACGAAGCCTGTGATTCCGGTGCAGTGTGTAACTCGATTCATTCTCTAGATACTCTTTTGCTTTTTTAATGTGCTACCGGAGACAAATTTAGAAAGCGTTTTGGGAGAACTTAAACTTCCCGCTTCACCAATATTTTCATAGACACCTTCCAGAACTTCATCCATTTTGAACGCAAACACGTAGTGTAATGTCCACTTCCCTTTTGCACACTGGAGGGTGAATCAATTCGTCTTCGCTTTTGACTAGCAGCCACAGGTGTTGTAAAATCATTGCTGCTGCTGCTGCTGATAGTATTTTCAAATATTAGATCTTCTTCTTTTTTAAATGGTGTTGGTGTTGCTTGAGGACTATATTCTCTTAGTTTCTTAATAATTTGCTTATTGCCAATAAGACTTTTGGGGAATTTGGATAGACTTAGAAAGGTGTATAGATTATTGTCAAATGGTAAAAGTCCTTTACGATTCGTCACCATATCACAAATTAAATCAACTAGATTATAACTTTTTCCCTGAATTATAATTCGTTTCCCTGTGCTGTCGACTTGAACTTGATGATCATCAGTTTCCAACAAGAGATAAGATAATACTCTTTTACTCTGTTCTCGATAGGTCAGTGGCAATAGGTTTCCAATTTTCAATACAATTGAATTCAATTCCTTCTCCTTTGAATGCACTGCTGCAGAATCTTGAGGAGATGATTCCTGTTTAGAAGGATCGGCGACAGCGGTGGGTCTCTCACGATAAGGTTTATGTTTGTCCACACGTCGCAATACATCTTGAAGTAAAAGCAGTTTTTTGTCATCGGCAATATTCTCATCATTAATGAATTTGCTTAGATTGTCTTCAAAATGTTCGACGGGCGAGAGGACAAGTTCAAATGGTGTCAATTTATAGGGTTTTGCCATTCTCTCTCTCTCTCTCTCTCTAGAGAAAACTGTTTACAAGTCCTGCAATTATTGGCAGTAAAAGTGTGGAAAAGCTACCGCCCGCTTGAAGGAGCCGTTTTCTTTTAAAATTTTTTCCCTTGTTTTTACAAGCCAAGGCGCGTACAGTGGAAAGATGTTGCTTTGTCTGTTGTCTAACACCTTCTGGCAGTTGAACATTGCCCTCAGTTAAATTTAAACAAAGTTCAGATATTAGATTAATGAAATCATTGTCAACACGATGTTTGAGTATGGCCTTCCTAAGCAAGGGTTTTGAAGTGCTTAAAACGGAAAATAAATTCCGTTGTTCGTGTATTTTCTTCAGTGTCATAACGCCAACTAATAGCCTTTTCTACTGTTCACCGGAAGATATACTGTAATTTCATTGTCGAAAATGTCGGTGACTACACGTAGATCCTTGGGCGTGCTCTGATTAAGATCCAACAAAATGTAACCGTAGGGTTTATTAGTCGCCAGAGTGTACGCTGACAACAGAAATTTAGGGGCGCCGGGGTATATCTGTTTATTGAGAGTTATTAGCGAGCTAGAATCACGAACAACTCGATAGATAATATTGATAGTGCAATTCAAAGCAAGGGTTCGCATACATTTGCTCTGTTGAAACAGATTGTGTAGAACTAGGGTTATGGAAATGTGCTCGTGGTGGGAGCGAACGGTGAACAGTTGTAGCATTTCCTGTGAGAACTGTTCAATGGATTCAGCCAAATCATCAATAATCAGCCACGAGTTCGATTTAATACTATTGAAAACATCAAGTCCCTGTATGAATTGTATTGGTATGGTTGTGGCAATAGCTTTTATTTGATCATAGGACTCCTGCCAAATACTATAGCAATAGTAGATTTTCTTTGGTTTTTCCAAAAACATTTTCTGACAATTTTCAATTATTTTAGCTAAAAGTGTTGTTTTCCCGACATTGAGGGACCACACAGAAACGATATGAAGGGTGTTTTAAATTGATACATGCTACTGCTGCTGCTGACAACAGTTGGACTACAACTAACTGTAAATCATACGTGTCCAATGAATAAGTAGTAGTAGTAATAATTTTCCCATAGATCTATCTACGTTAACAAGAACAACAAAAAAACAATATTTCATGGTCATTTATTTGCAACATGAAAACTCTATTTGTTCAACATGAACAACAACAACATAAAAATAACATTATGTTCAACAAGAACAACAATATTTCATGGTCATTTATTTGTAACATGAAAACTCTATTTGTTCAACATGAACAACAATGATAAAAATGACACTTTATGTACGACATTTATTATTAAAACACTTTTGTACATGAACAGCAAGAACAACACTTATTGTCTTAAAAACACTTTTTGTCCAGCAAGAACACTTTATTTACATTAGTAGAGTAAGACACTTTTCTGTACAACAATAACACTTTTTGTACAACAACAACACTTGAAAACAACAAAAAAAACACATGAACTTTAAAAATGATAGCACAGTTGAACATTATGAATTTAAACGGCCCCCCCGGGCCGCGGGGCCGAAGGCCGGCCACGGGTGGGACCCCCCACCCCCAGGACTGGCCGCGAGAAGGGCCCCCCCCCCCCGGGAACCACCGCGGGCGGGACCCCCCCCCCCCCCGGGAGCTTCGATGGAAAATGGGTTGTATAAAATAGTTGTCGTCACTGCGGCAGGTTAGGTTGGGTTAGTTGAGGTTGGGTTAAGGTGGTTAGGTTGGGTTAGTTAATTTATGAACGGGTTGGTGGTGGTTGGGTTAGTTAATATATGAAAGGTTGATGGTTAGGTTAGGTTAGTTGGTTAGACTAATTTATCCAGACCAAGGTGATTGCGATAGTCTATGCATTCAAATCGGTCTGAAATACGGTAGTGACCATGAGGCAGGACACTTACACCATTCTCGAGCACATAGACCTTGTCAGATATACACGACATTGCATTTTTTTCCACTCTTACAGTATAATTTCTATACTGTAGAGAGCGAATTGCAAGCACTTGTGCTCTCGGCACTAGTCTACTTTCTACACAGTCTCTGTACACGCTCATGTTGAAATTGCTCTTTACAAAATGTGTAGGCACCCCTTTACACGCCTGCTTTTCATCCCCACTATGTGTTTCAACGCAATAAACTTTAGGACCCGGGAGCACCCCCCTGGATATCAAATCACTCCCCGTCTCCGATTTTAACATTAATAGTTGGTTTGGGGCATGACGTTTCACCAACTAGGGGTAGAGGGACGGATTCCAGTTGGTGAAATCCATCCGCGAGCTGATGTGTTCCCCCTTTTCTAAATCACCCAAAAAATCCTCGGTTTTTACCTTTAGCAGCAGAGAATCTGTATCCCCATAGTAAACTTGAACCTCCCCCTCCCGTGGCCTTTGCACCTTGCACATATTGTAAAAAAACGACAACATGAGCTTTTTGGAAATTTCTAGTACTGAACTACCTCCTGCTATATTCTTGTTCAGTATCACATTTCGCTATTTCCTGTGTAGAAGAACCATGCCAGCCTCTATGCTCGTGAACGATGTAAAATTGGGATCGGCAATAATTCGTGTACACTCTAGAGGGTCAGTCACGACATCGCAGCGAGATCTGTTACGTACGCTTTCACACATTTTGCCAAACGCTGAATTTAGAATGAGTTTGTACA
>JAQQPU010003050.1:29999-43851 GCA_029168905.1 Artemia sp. Kazakhstan ARC1039 | reverse complement strand
CTCGCTTAAGCGAGCTTCAGAACAGTAATAGTCGTATGCGTATACACCTTTGCATGTCAATAGGTCATACATTTCACTGTCTGGAAAGTGCTGTTTAAGCAAGAGAAAGCTATCAAAATTGTCGCTTTTCTGCACTTGAATCAATTGACTCAATGCCTTGGGAAAAAAACTAAAGGAATCTAAAAACCTGATTTTATTCCAACACGTATGCTCATTATTTACTACCTGCCATTTCAGCTCGAGAAGCAACAACTTCTCGGCCGATTTGGGAATAATGTTAAAGGTAAATGAATTATTTACCCATGGACTGTCTACTCCCCCTCCCTCCCTGTGCATACGTGCCAGTGCCGGTAAAATAAATTTTAAATCATAATTTGCAGTGTGAATAAAAACTGGGATAAAAAACTGCTGGCTAACATTTAAGTTACACGATTGATGCGCAACCCCTCTAAAATTACTACCCCCAAAGGATATTTCCTGTCACAATTGATTATGATCTCTGACTTTCCCCCTCCACCCTCTTTTCCCTTTAATCCCCCTCTACAAACTCCCCCTTACAAACCCAAAATATTTTTTGATTTTTAATTGCGAGACGATCCTCTGCAGACAACACCATTGGATAATGTGTGTTTCTCAAACGAGAAATAGCACCATTAGCGGTGCCAATTAGTTTAGTGAGTGCCTTGATCATGCACTTCCCCTCATCCAATGTTTTTACTATTTCTAACAACTGCATGGTGTTAGAACTGTCTCTTTGCGCATGGGCATAGGACACTGCAATAGCTTGATGTTCTTTGATTCGGTTTGGAAATCGAGGATCGTTCACTTCCACCAGCTTAGCTTCACAGTCCAAAGATAATTTGTTGCACTGGAGGAGGGTGTTTTGAAAATTTTTAAAACGTAAAATGGCCCTATCCCCTGAAACCGTTTCCGCTGTCTGATAGCCATGCCGTTTATAATGCTTCATGTGATCCCGTAGTTTTATATCGTTACGGAATTGAGACAGGCATGTAGGACAGTAGAAACATACCCCCTTATTCTTACCCTCCCCCAGAACTCTACTGATGTCTGTAATAGGGTTAAAATGGCCAATTGAATTGGCAAGGTTACTAGATGGTGGTGTATAAAACAACCAAACCCAGTGTTTGACCAAATCAATCGACGGGCCCCTTACTGGGAAAACCACCCCCTTCTTTTTTAAACGAACCCCATCTTCAAATTCAGTTTCATACTGAACCACAGTAACGCCGATATTTAAATGGGCATTAGCCCTTTCAAAAATATCAATGGATCTTAGCGTTATTGGGTATTTTCCTTCTAAACAAGTGAAATCTACAATGGGGAAATTGGACCCTTCCTTCCCATGTACAGCCCAATCGTCTAAATTCGTCTTGGTAGCGTCACGTGCTAGAGGCTCGAATGCTGATATGAGGAAAGCATACTTGAAACATTTTTGACCTGTTTCAAAACAGATCCGCTGGACACCTTGACAACCTTCTAGATCTGGATTATATTTTAATTGAATTGCCCTCCCTCCCCCATGCCCCCCTCTTAAAATAAAATCTTTCTTAAATTTACAAATATTCACACTTAAATTTTCAACAAATAAAACTACAGAGCCGCTCCCATTTTCATTAAAGTTCTCAAGATGCGCAATAATATGACCTACCCACTCGCAAAAAACACCCTCAAAATTTTCTAAATTCGGGTAGATCAAACGCATCTTGGAGTGTATATAAATGATGGTAAACTTCACTTTTCCCCTCATTTAAATAGATCACCTTTAAAACAATTGAAACCTTAATTGATTTCCTCCCCCCTCCCCATAATGGAATTTGGTTCTCCAGCAGTGCACGAATTCTATCTACATATTCATGCACAATTTCTACGGGGTCAAACACAAAATTTCCCCCCATAAGTGAATTAAACGGGTCACCAAAAGTTGCAGTGTAGACAACTATTACATTTAAAATTGTATTAGATAATTGAAATTCGGGAAAAGTCGTAAATTGGAAATTACCCCCCTCCCCCCTCTTGTATATTATGAACGCCCCTCCCCTCCCCCACTTTGTTCAATATTTGGGATATGGGAATCCACTTCATTCGATTGAAGTGGAAGTATGTAATCAGTGGGGGGAGGGTTCCCAGTTAATTCATTTGTAAAATCATTTAAAAGCTGTAAGGTGTTTGGATTCAGCAAAGGTAAGTCCCCCTGCTCAACTGCACTCTAATCTACATTTACAGTGAATTACCACTCCATGGTGAATTGCTGTGGAAGTCCACCGTTGCGTCCTCTCCTTCTCCAACTGATGAGGACGGCGACATGGAATATGGTACCAATGCAACCTATAAATGAAAAATAGCTTATTTTGAAAGTGTTCAAATCACCCTATTTTTAAAATTTGGATTATTATTTAAAACACGCTTAGTAGCATTTAATTCCCTACTCTATCGATATTCTGAAAGCTCCAACTTAACGAAAATCTAAAACGCTTTACATAGAAGGCAATACTTAACGAAAATCTAAAACGCTTTACATAGAATGCAATTTGATTTTGCTCAAACAACTCCCCTTCCCAATTTCCACTATTTAATGCCCCCCCTCCCTCCGAGCCGGCCCAGTGGGCCATAGTGGCGCTTCCCGCAGCGCTTCCCCGGCCCGCGGCGCTTCCCGGGCGCACCGGCCCTTCCCGGGTCCCGCGGCTCCCGGCCGTTTACATAATGTCCTAAAAAAATATTGTTAGACCATAATTTTGGAAATAAGTCGTTTCTCTAATTCCTTACAGGTTGTGAACTCATTAGCTTAATTATTGTAATCTCGTCTGTTTTGTTCCAAGATATTCAGGAAAAAACAATTAAATGGGAACCGTTAACTCTTATTGAATGTCTCCCCAAAATCTTGGCAAGTTGTAAGGTTGAAAGCTATCAACAATATTATGCAAATTAGAATCCATATGTGTAAAAGATAAATTGTATAATCTATGTCCTTCAAATTGAGTGGTGGTGGGGGGGGGGGGTAAACATCTTTTAAAATCTCTGAGACACACTTTTACAGTGTTGAAAAAAAGCGAAAAGAAAAGTCCTAAAAGATGGTAGAAAAGGTAAAAACTAATTAGCTTTTGAAAAAACCGCGGTCTTTACTTTATAGCCACTGTCTCTTTCCGATAGAGAATTGTGTTTAAATAAAAGCAGTTTATAACGTAAAGAATTTTCTATGTGGAAATTATGTCCAGGATATAGTGTCCCTTTTCGGCTTCACTACGAGAATTCAGCTGGCTGAATGTATACGATAATTGACCTGATTTAAAAAGGGGAACAATGTCCTTTAATATCTCTGATACGCTTTTACTGTGATAAAATGAAAGGTTTACTTCTAGGCCCCTTAAAACTATAATATTCTAGCTAAAAATAGCATTTTGAGTTTCAAATGGTGAGATAGCAGTAAACTAGAAATTAGCTAAAAATATTATTATAAGGTTGAAAATAGCGAAGATGCCTACAGTGGGGCCAGAGAAAATTGGAAAGATTAGAAAAAGAGCGGTTTGTTTGACAAGCAAAAAAAATTACATTATATTTAGATATCTCTGAGGGAGGGGGGAAGCAGGGAAATTTAAAACAAGGGGTGTCGGATTATAGAGAAAATAACATTTTTAATATCTCTGAGACACGCTTTTACAGTGTTGAAAAATAGTGAAAAGAAAAGACTAAAAAAAACATTGGAAGAAATAGATATATATTTCTATAACTAGGTAAAAATGCTTACATTTTTATATCGTGGCTGCACTTGAGTGCCAGGTGGTCCGGGTAGCGCGTGTTGGAGGGCAAACTCATGATCTTGTGTAGGCGAGGTATCTCCTGAGACCCTCGACAATGTATGATAAGGGGGTGACGGGCCGGCTATTTCATGATCTTGCATAGGTGGGGCTTCGGCATTGTAGTTATCCGCCCACTCTCTCTTTAACTTTCTGCCAGGCTGCATTGGGGCTGCCTCACCCTCTCTTGCTCTCTTAGATGGAGGGGGCACATATTCTTCACAATTTGCCTTAAAGAAGAGAAAAAAGTTAGTATCGAAATAATTCCCCCCTTTTTTAAAGAAGGAAAATTAGTATCCCCACCCCCACTAACCATAATTTTGTGTAGAAAGCATTTATCACTGAGAAGCCCCCTAAGCCAAAAGCAAAGCAAAAGGTAAAATTTGCGAGAAATGCCCCTATTTTTACCTTGCTGAGAAAAATTTTTAAATGTTTCCCGTCTATATACTTTTAAAAAAGAAAAAAGATTGTTAGCCTATCAGGTTATAGGCCATAAATTTACAATCTTGGATGTAAATGGTATCTGCACTACGCATAATAAAGCTATCTTTTTTTTCTTAGAAACCCTCGGTCCTCTTACTGTCCTAACGCGAAGAAAACAGTTTTGTTTTTTTGCACTTTACAATGATGCTGATAGAATTGAGGCATCGCCCCCTCTACCCCCCTTTCAGCAATGTCCTAAATATATTGTTAGACCTTAATTTGAAAATAACTCGTTTCACTTCTCCAAATAGAGATTGCGTAGGTCTGCGCTTAATTATTGCAATTGTCTGAAAAACCGTTTTAATTTGATGGAGAAAAACAATCCCCCTCCCCCCCTTTTCAGCAATGTCATAAAAATATTGTTAGCAATTATTTTTGGAGAATAACTTGTTTCGCTCTTACATAGAATATAGAATTCCAATGTCCTAAATATCTATCGCTAATTTTGCAAACAATTAGTTCTCCGTTATTTTCAGACAAACACAGAATTACGTAAAAAGCATTGAAAACCTAGATTGGCTAAAAGCACTAATGTAAACAAAACAGGAAAAAGGGGATGCCAAAATTATTTATAACCTCGCGCGGAGAGCTTATGTAAAAACAGAGCGACATAATGTCTAAGAATTGACAGAAGTCAGTTACAGAAAAGATCACAATACAGAAAAGCAAGAATTTTATCGAAAAAAGAGAAATATTTCAATTGCGAGAATTATACTTGTAAAAACAGTGGAGGGTTTTGAGGGGGGTTATGTGGTAAAAAGAACATATTTTATGTTTTCTAGCGAGTATAAAGATAGCATAGTGGTGTTTGTATTGGGGGGGAGGGGATTTACTTAGATATACTGGAGGGTGATCAAGGAAAATAATTTTATTTTGAAAATAAAAAATGAAAATATACTAAAACAGAACTCACATTGTAAATTGAGGCTGTCAAGGCTTCAAACTCATCAATAATATCCATTCTTATTTCTACTGTGTCACAACTTTTTCTGATAATTTAATCACAATGCATGTCCGTTATATACGAAATCTCAAGGGCGAATTGTTATGTAATGGGGAAAACCATATGTAAGCGAGCCTTTGATTGGTCTAGAAGGAGATATAACCGAGTCTCTGATTGGCTTAGAAGGAAACATATGATCCTGTTTCCTATTCCTGGATCTTAACATTCGCCCCAAGCGTGCACTTGGCCAAACAACAACAACAAATAAATCGACCTGGGAAAAAAGAGGGCATTGACCCACTTCGATTACGCAATCATTCTCCCTGGGGATTCCATGCCCATATTTGGTGTGGGATTGGGACTGACAGCACAGGTGTTCCCCCTAGGGACCCTATGCCCATATTTGGTGTGGGGTTTGGACTATAAGATAGCTTTCTACTGCCGGGTTGCTCCTTACTAACAGTTCGTTACCACGAACTATTTGATACGAACGTACAGAAATTAAAGATATAAAAAATATTGAAAGGAAACAGCAACATTGAATCATAAAACTATCACAAATTGTATCTTTTACGAGGGGGACTGCCTCCCCCTCAAGCTTCCACTCTTTACGGCGAGGTTTCAGTAGTGCTTTATTGCATTGAAATTATTCCGTATAGGAGTTCTCTCTTCCCGCAACCTTCCTATCTTTACGCTCAAGTTTTATAGTGCCTTCCTGAGAGCATGTGCGAGCATTTGAGTTATTTACCGATTTCCTTTCAAAAAAATTAAATAACGATAAAATATTTGTTCGTCAGAGAATGGCAGTGTGGTTTAAGAAAACAATACCTAATTTAAGGTGTTACGTCGAAAAAAAAAACAAAGATTAAATAAATTTTTAATTTTTTTTCAAGAAAATGTACATAAAAAAAACTCGTTCATTCTTAAGGTGCTACTAAGATTATTTTTTATGTCATTCAAATTGCCTTGGTTTGAGCTGCCTTTTTGAAAGTATGGAGAGCAAAAAGTAAAACTTGAGAGTAAAAACGGGGTATTGGAGAGAGGGTAGCTCCTCTCATATACGATTTAGTTTTTATTTATTTAAATACTTACCTTATGGTAAAAGTTGCTGGTTGAGGAATGGCAGTCTTCTCAAATGCGGAATAATTTCTGTTTGTTTGAAGTTTCAATTTCATTCTTTACTTTCATTTGCAATTAACCTTTTTTTTAATATAATCTTTAAAGAACTGCTTAATTTGTTGTTCGTTTTCACCGACAATGGCTGGTTAGATGCCAGTTGCAGATAATTGGAGGTTGAAAGTTGTAGTTGTCTTGGAACAAGTTTGAGCAGTTAAAATATCAATGCGAGTTTGCCCACCTTCAAATTGTGCCAGACTTTCCCATGAAATTAAAATTAAGAGTGAAATATTCAAAGGCCAGATGAGCTAGTTAAGAAATTGATGTCAGGCCACTTCTGCATGATTTTATATCACAGTCATTCCAAATTAAAAGTGCTGGGGAGTCTGCTGGACTATATGAAACTGCTTAATATTTTTTGTGGGTGAAAACCCGAGAAACTTTTAGGACAAAACACAAGGCGTCTGACGATTTGGACCGTTTTAGTAGAGGTCACTCGTGACCACTATTGCTTTGGGTATAAATTAAGATGTATGTAAAGGCAATTAGCAAGGACTTTCAAATGTACTTTTTTCCGTTGTCAAATCTTCAGAAAATGAAACAGCCATTTACCTATATGGCGTTTGACAAACACAAGTAGCTACATGAGTTTCTTATTCTTGTTTTAGTTGAAGAGCGTCCTCATTTTTTCTGACTGACTGGTTCTGTTCACCATTTTCCTCATATCTGTCGAGAGATTTTCTAACGAATAAAGAGAAAAAAATGCTGGAAAGACTTAAACAAAAGCTTTTCTTCCAAATACACTAAAAAAACAGTAACCATTTGTCCTGCTGTCATAAAAAATTAATATTTCAAATACTTAAAATGAAAGCAAAAGTTAGTCATGGAAAATTTTGCAACTATTCGAAAAGAACTTTCTATTCCATACTGCAAATACTTTTATTTTTTGGCTAAAAAATTTCAACTTTCCTAAAATACACCAGTAAAAGAATTATTTTTAATTATAGGTACTTTTAGATAGTTCTTTTTTTTATTTTAAATTTGGAAAAAAACCTCAAAACTTTTAAAATTCTCATTCTTACCAGTTTTGATTTTAGCACAAGAGTACCCAATTTTAATTTTTTTTGCATTTTTTTAACATAGCCTAATCAAAAATATTTAGGGTATTAGGAATTTTTTGGATGGGTCCGGCGGCATAGTTGTTCAAATGGCAAATAAAAGGCATGTTATGTGTGAACTGTAGTGAAAAGTTTGACAAAGTTCAAATTACAAACTTGGGATTTCATATTTCTAAGACCCTCTGGGTATATGTCGCTTGGGTACTTTCTATTTTATATGAAATAATAAAACATTTCTGAAGAGGGCCTCTGACCCCCTTTCTTCATATGTCAAATTTCAATGCAATCAAAATATAGGCTAATCCCTTAAATTACATTATTTTCATATAATTTCCTGATCTTTTGTTTGTGAATGTTTGCTCTTGATTTGTATTTACTTAGTAAACTTACTTTATAAGCTTAATTACTTTATAAACTTAAAATTTACTTTAATTACTTAATTTACTATAATTACTTAATTTATTATAATTACTTTAATTAACTTAGTTCGTAAACTTACTTGGTCCTTAGTAACTTAATTTCTAATTGATACGGTACGATCTGATCAATGTTCATAGTTGATTTCTAAAGTTGTATGCTTATTTAGATCGTAGATCTTTTCTCTCCTTTTTTTTATTTTATCCGTAGTTATTATTTTCCTCCGTTCGGTATTTTGCTGTGTTTATATCTAATTTCTTTTGGTGCCAATTTACTTTCTTTTTTTTTAAGTTGCAGCTGTGGATTATCAGGTTTCCGGTTGAGTCACTAATAAATTATCTACATCTATCTATCTACCCTAACCCCTCCCGAAAAATTTCACCACTCCCACCAAAAAAAACTTTTCCATACATACGTGTGCAAACATATGTGTGATCATATACCATGATCATTGTATGCATAGCAATCAATTTACAGTCCCAAAAACAAGGGGTCATTTAAAAGTCACAGGAGTCAATGTCCTTTCCCAAAGTGAGGACACCTCAAGTCGTTAGGACTAGGTCTTTATTTTCAATATGTCATATTATGGCCAAATGTTTGGAATAATTTGCCCGAATTTTTGAAAAAATCGGCAAACGTGTGTAATTTCCTTAGAGATCAACAGTTGTCTCCGTTTTAGGATTTTTGAAGAAATCTTAAATTGAATTTCTTTCGCTTCCCACCAACAAAAAACATTTAATGCAAAAAATTGTTTAATTTTTTGTTGGATTGAAACGGGGTTTTTTAAAATGTGTTGATAGGTGGAATGTGTTTCGTTCGGAAGAGTTGTTGGGGTCAGGAGTAAGGCATTTGCTTTTTTTTCTTCTCTTCTTCCCTTTTTTAAGTTTTATTCCTATGTTTAAGGGGCTACTCCAAGCAGGCGAAAGCTTAAGGAAGGTTAATTGTGTTGTTGTATTGCTGTTTTTAGTGTTTTCTTATATATTTTATTGTGTGAAAAAATTCCGTTATCAAAAAAGAAAAAAACTGAAAAAAGATTAAGTATCCTTGAAATATATGAAAAGAGTGCAAAACTACTTAGAGTGAGGGGTATCTTTGGTCTTGGTCCTCCCTAATAATTTTTGGCCCCTATACTCTGTTCGAAGAAACATAAAATGACAACGCTTGTTCATAAGGTAGATGGCATATGGCTCTTAAAATTCAAACAGTCAAACACTTCGTAATGAGCGGCTAGTAAAAGGTGATTTTTGATACTTTTTTTTTATTAACGTTTAAGAAGTCTTAGCATTTTATTTTAAGAACTATTTCAACATCATAAGAATATAATTTCTAACCTGATTCCAACTGTGTAAAATTCCTTAAGTTTATTAGTACGTTAGTAACTGGCGTAACAACTTTTAAACAACTAGAAAAACAAATTAAATACCCATGAAAATGGGTGTGGTCTTGAAAAAAAGTATACTAACAAATTCAACATGTTTGAGACCTTCCAACCTCGAAGGGTTCAGCCATCTATCTTCAATTATACTACATTTATTTCAACGATGACTCGTCCTTAGGATTAAGTTTGAACCATTCTTTTCAAATGAAAGCGAAGAGTAGGCCTAATATTAAAACTTAAACTTGAAAAAGAATTATTTTAGGAACGAGGTACATGCCACCTCACTAAATTTTTGTACTATCTTCCTGGAAGCATTTACACCGCCATTACACCGGTAATTGCACCAGAAGCACTGGTAAAGCCAGTTGGTAATTGCGATTGTTTGATTCACTGATTACCTTTCAGAACATTTGAACCAAAAATGCTCAAATTAAATATAAATACATGAGACTTCCGATTCCCAACGAAGTTTAGGAAAAATAAATAAAAATAAAACAATACATGTTACTTTTATTTTGGACATATTCTTGGTTCATTGAAAAACAGTCCATGTTAATGCAAAGAATGAAAAATCGAGGGGGCACAGCCCCTTTCATACACTTCTACAACCTTTACAGTATTATTTTCTTGGCTTATTAAATCCCTCCCCCCCACCGTGTAAAATTTCCTACTAAGAAAATTACCTCAGAAAATTTTCCCGTGGAAAATTCCCCCATACAGAAAATTGAGCAATGAAAGGGGAAGAAAATAAAAACTACTAGTAGAACTCACTGCAACTCCATGCAGCACCAAGCCGGTGGAGGCCAACACATCAACGTATTCTTCTTTCATCCTAATCTGCTCAAAGCCTCCCAATTTACACCCTCCCAAAAAAAAAGCTTTTTTATTAAATATCTAAATGAGACATCCTCCAACCTTGTTCAGGGACAATCTGCTGTTTATTTGCCCCTAGATGGCTGGCCGAAAAGGACGATCTTCGACAATCTGTCTTCCTTAATAATGGTAGATGGTAATAAGCTTACCTAGGCTAAAGATGTCAGGTTCTGATTCTGTTTAAGCGATAATTTTGACTGGACCTGTGCCCGTAATCATCAGGTTCAAAATCCCCATCAGGTTCAGGAATTTGAACCTGATGATGACTGACACAGGTCCCGTCAAAATTATCGTTTGAACAAATTTACAACCTGACAGCCACAGCTTAGGTAAGCTTATTACCATCTACCGTTATTATGTATGAGAGTCTAGACCCAGAAGCCGCACCGAAATAAAAATTGGCGACGACAGATGAAATTACGCTGTCGGAGGCGTACCGCCGGCCTCACCCAAATTTTTTGGCGGCGCGCCGTCAATTGAATGGCGATTGCTCTATTTTTTTTTGCTACTTTTGAAAAGATTTGGAAACTTAATCGGTATCCGTTTTGATCGGAATTTGGTGCACAATTTCTTGTTAGATTCATCACCAAGAACAAACCTCAGACAAAATAAAGACGAGATATCAATCCTAACTTCTCAAAAACATTCTTTTAATATAAATTGTCGACAGCGAGACCTTAACTTGCCTTATAATTCAATAAATCTGACAAAATAGGTAATTAAAAATTAATTCAAATTAAGCTCTAAAACTTGAATTAAACAAATTTACTTGCACAATAAATGCATGGCTAATTTATGAAACATCAATGTAATCTGATGTGTATATCTTACTTTAAGTTCAAGTTTCCTGGTCTTGCAACCTGCATTCTACTTCTTTGACCACCCTACCCCTAAACCCCTCACTCTCTACGCTACAGAAGCTGTCATTTCTCATTGCTTCAAGATTCAATCCTTTAAGTGATAAAATAAAAGTTTAAAAATTAAATATTTTAACCAACTCCTTTGAGAGTGAAAGAGCTTATTTTTTGTCCTTCCCATCTCAGCAATAAGGGTACTGTGGCCGTGGACATACTTGAGCATGGCGGGTAGGCATACCGACACAACTTACTGGGGTAGATGATCCACCGAAAGCACCAGAGATTACAGCCTCCCCTTCAAGCTTTTCGAGGGCAATCTCCTCTTTGTAAAAAAGAATTTTTACTGCACTAAAATATTCACTACAAGTTGAACTAGAGGAGCCTGGAGTGTTGATTGGAGAAATTCCGTTCACATGAAATGTGATCAAGTACCCTGTGCCAGTATCTAGTACTAGCGTCTTAACCATTTTGAAGAAGAATTTAGCGTCTTGTCAGTGAACCCGCAAGAGGGTCCAGATGGTCATCAGTTTTATTTATCTTGAAAGTTTTTAAGTCCAAAAGTGCATCTGACACCATGAGATGGGAAGCGAAAGTCAAACTTATTTCTCATCTTTTCTTTCAAAAGCAAAATACAGCTACTATCATTAGCTTGCTCCTCAAGGTGACCTTTTAGGAAGCCCCAACAAAGCAGATCAATATTTAGGGTGGGAAAACATTCTCCATCAATGGCCTCGACTGTAGTAGAAAAATTTGACAGTAGAGAGCAAAGGTCACGCATCAGTTCATATTCCTCATCATTTAGAGCAAGGTCAGGTTTCCCAATTTTACACAAAACACTTGCCAGAGGGCCTTTGTATTGAATAATACTTTGCATCATACTAAATGTTGCATTCCATCTTGTGGGAATACTCCGTTTTAAGAACCTGCATTGTTCATATTTTGGTGACATAGGAGGCAGCTGATCAGCAACCTGTACAATAATCAACTGAGCATCAGCATCAAGAACCTAATCTAAATCACAATTTTTTTTTTTAAGGAATTCATTTGCATTTTATATTTGAGTTTTTTTCAAGAAGGTTGTTAGAAAAACAAAGAATTTTTCATATAAGTTTAGTTCTTCCACTTTGTGCATGCTTCCATATACATATGTAAAAAAAAGCATGTACATATGTAAACACCTTGTTCTAAGGCTTTTGTAGAATAGCTGCCTTTTTTGGACATGGTAAAGCATTTATAAATAAGGTATTCAAGGAATATCATGGCTTGTTGAAACTCATTTTAATTAGGAAATATTACATCGTAGCGAAGAGGACAGAAACAAGTGAATGATAATCTAAATTCCATAATGTGTGAGTAGATACATGAATATTTTGAGAAGATTCAAAATTTCTGCATTTATCTATAAATGTTAGATTCTGCATTGTATTTGCCGTATCAGTGGCGGCGTCGGTACGCTAAAACCTTTTCGGTGGCTGTGCGCTGAAAAGTTTTGGGGTAAGCCGACCATTTTCGGCGCAGCTTCGGGGACTGCAAGAGTCAGGTTGGCCTCAAAGAATATATTAATAAATCTGTTTTTCTTCATCCGCAAAACGTGTCCTAGCCCTTTCTGCCTTTCTTTCATTATAACCGTAGAAAGCGGGAATGAACTACATCTTTCCTACAGTTTACTGTTTGAAACACAGTTAGTCAGTCGAGTACCCAAAACAATGTGTAGGCAATTTCTTGGGAAAAAACCTAGCAGATCCTCCTCCATCTTTCAGAGCACCATCGTTTCAGAACAATACTGGACCACTGTTATCATTGTAGCTTCCAATAGTCTAATATTGGTTCGGAGACCCATATTCCTATTCTTCTAAACTTTCTTCAACTGTGAAAGAACACCCTAGACATTGGCTTTTTTACTTTTAATATCTTCACCGCACCCACAATCTTTACTAATAATTAAAAAAAACAAGTTTTTTCAACTGAAAGGGGGTTGTATATAAAGGGGTTAGCCCCCTCCTCAGCACCTCGCTCTTTACGTTAAAGCTTCTATTTTGTCCCAATTCTTTAAGAATAACTATTAAAACACAAGAGTCATTTAATTAGAACAACAAGACGCTTTTTTAAAAGTACTAAAAACCTTCAGCGTAAAGAGCGAGGTGTTGAGGAGGGGCAACCCCCTTTATGTACGTAATAATTTCTGTGTTTCTTAAGTTTTAATGTTGCCTTTTACTTTCAGTTGAAAAAACCTGTTTTTTCATTTAATTTCTGATCGTTATCTAAATAATGCCGTAACAGTCAAACTCCTTTGAAACAGTCAAAGGCTTTAGTGAATTCTACTTTCTTTCTTTGGCAAAATATTAAAGATCAACTAATACATCAGTAATATTGAAACGAGAACGTTCATAAATTTAGGCTAGCTTGGACCGAAGCTCAGTCCCAAGGCCAGATTTGGCACTGTGTTGACAGTTTTGTGAATTTTTGTTTTAAACAAAAAAGCATTCAATTTGAAAGCATCTAATTCTGAGCGGAAGCTCAGATTTTTTTTCCTTTACTGAAATATATGTAACTCTTAACCTTATAGACAACACCTCAGGCCACAGAGTTTGTACAGACAGCTTAAAACACCCCTTTCAAGATAGAACTCGAAGGAACTCGCAAACATCGTATTTATCTGGCACCCTAACGGGTCCTTTCCCACACAGAAGCGGGTAAGAACGGGTGAGTGAAAAAAGGATGAAGAAATGTTTTAGCCTTGATTTTACTAGAAATGAAAGCTTATATTGCCTCCCTCTCTACCACAAGAAGGAAGAAGTTACCAAGACATCACACCTGAACAAATGAACATATACATCACACCTGAACATATATAT
>JAQQPU010003050.1:0-14949 GCA_029168905.1 Artemia sp. Kazakhstan ARC1039 | reverse complement strand
ACTAGGTTACGTGCGCGCACGTAACCTAGTCTAAATTAACCTTAAAAAGTTGAATAATCTCAGATTCAGGATGTCGGAGAACACATTTCAGGTTCAGTATGTTGGAGAACCCCAAAAGGTCATATATTCCTCCTAAAACCATTTTCTACTTGGAGTGCAAATTTTTTTCCCCTTCCAACATTACTTCCGACTCTATGTAAATCACTACACAAACCAATTTTATTCGAAGGCTTTATTTTATCAGTTCAAGACATGTTCTTTTCTTAATATTCCTCCTAAAACCATTTTTTTTCTAAATTTCTGTATTTTCTGTAATTTCTGTAAATTTCTGTAATTTCTGTATCACACAAGAGGTGAATTCAAGAAAGAGTTTTTTACTTACTTACAATTTTTCAAAATTTCTTGAATGAAAAATCCGGATTGTTTATCCAAGAGGTGAATTCAAGAGAGTTTGTTACTTACTTATCACAGGAACAAAGCTAATGCCTCTGTAATTTACCGCAAACACTCCTTTTACTTTTCTTGTCGATGCGTTCATTTAAAGTTTTCCTAAAATCGCTAGGTACTTCCCTTTTTTCAAAAATCATACTCATAATTTTGAGCAATTTATTTCCAACCTAATAACCACCATATTAAAAAAAATATTTACCACACAACCAGAACCTGGGGCCTAATTATTTTTTTGTTATCTTGGTACTGTCACTAATTTTTCCTCACAAAAAAAATTTCTACGTCTAAAGTGTCACAAATGGGTAAATTTTTACCAAATCATATTATTGACTTACAAATAAAGTGAATATACCACTCGATGCCTTTTTTATGCTCTTTACGAATATAATAATCAGTCCTATTGAAAAATTTGTCAAAATTCTTTTATCCTCATATATATAATTATTAGTATAATTAATGTTTACAATTATCATAAATAATTTAATCATTCTAACTTAGTAATTAACATATAAATAAAAAATGTACCTGAAACAAGCAGTACTGTCATCAGCCTTGTGCAAAAATACAACTGCAGCCTCCAACAAATTGATTTTACAACCTTGACACCATGAACTTGCTTTATTATTTTTGATTTTTCGTCGAAAACGGCATAATATTGCAAAATTTATTTCATAACTTTCTATTATCCAACCTAATCGTGGAAAGTCAGTGCTTATGGAAAGAAAAAAGGATTTATTATGAAATAGTAAGTTAAAACAGATGTTTTAAGCCTTTTTACACCCTACATATTTTTATATTTTTATCATTTTCAAGAGCTCAAAAAGGGCTAAAATATGTTTTTAAAAAGGGCTTTATAAATTTCCGATAGAAGTGATTATTATATTCGTAAAGAGCATAAAAAAAGAAATCGAGTGGTATATTTATATTATTCGTAAGTCAATAACAGGATTTGGTAAAAATTTACCCGCAAATGTTTCCTTCTTTTCGATGCCTTTTCCTTTAACTCTATCACGCTTTAGCTTGTTCTTAAAATGTTCTGCCTATCTCTCTTTAAGTCCGTCCATAATACTAATTAACTAAAAAAAACAATTTTTTTTTAACTGAAAGTAAGGAGCGACATTAAAACTTAAAACGAACAGAAATTATTCCGTATATGAAAGGGGCTGTCCCCTCCTCAACGCCTCGCTCTTTACGCTAAAGTGTTTTATTGTTTAAAAAAATAAAGTTGTGAGACAAAATTTAGCGTAAAGAGCGAGGCGTTGAGGAGGGGACAGCCCCTCTCATATACGGAATAATTTCTGTTAGTTTTAAGTTTTAATGTTTCTCCTTACTTTCAGTTAAAAAACCTTGTTTGTTTTAGTTATTTTCTGAACGTTTTTGAATTAATGCAGCTTTGAGTTTTGCTCACCGTATATGAATATTTAAAACTAAATTCGCATATTAATTTTCCTTTTTTTTGGCTAATTGGCTTTCTCGAAATTTTTTTTGACGTAACTTACGAAATAACTTACGTGAAGAATCTCTATATTCGTATGTTCTTATTACGTATATTAGGGAGTTCGCTCCCTAGTCAATACTTCGCTCTTTACGCTAAAGTTTGAATTTTGTTCAAATCACAAACCCCTGAATCACAAAGGCCGGATAATTAGAATAGATAGCTCTTTTGAAAGTACTAAAAAACTTTAGCGTAAAGAGAGAGGTATTGACTAGGGGCTGAACCCTCTCCGTAATAATTTATTTTCGTTTTAAGTTTTAAAACGTTGCTCCTTTTTTTCAGTTGAAAAAAATTGTTTTTTTATTTAGTTTCTGATCATTTTTTAAATAATGCTGGGAAATCTGGTACCCCCTTCATTGAAATGATCTTTCCCCCAAGGAAATGTCCTCCATGTAAAGATCATCCCTTGTAACCCCTACTACAACCCCGACCCCCACTAAGAAAAAAATTCCTCCTGAAAACACCTGTTTGTTTCCCAATAACTAATACTATATATGACCAATGGGCAGTTTATAGCTTGCAGCCATTCCCCCGGGAACTGGGGGGATTAAGTCATCCTCAAAGACATATTAATTAGATTTTCGACTATGCTGAACAAAATGGCTGTCTCAAAATTTTTATTGGGTGACTTCGGGAAAAAATGAGCGTGGGAGGCCAAGTTGCCCTCCCATTTTTTTGTAACTTAAAAAGAGCACTAGAACTCTTAAGTTCCGTTCGAGAGCGCCCTATCACGATATTCTAGGACTACTGGATCTATACGATCACCCCTAAAAAAAACAAATGAACACGCATCCGTGATCTTTCTGATGGCAAAAAAACAAATTCCACATTTTTGCAGATAGGAGCTTGAAACTTCTATAGTAGGGTTCTCTGATACGCTGAAATTGATGTCGTGATTTTCATTAGAGTTCTATGACCCTTAGGGGTTGTTTCCCCCTTTTTTTGAAAATAAGGCAAATTTTCTCAGGCGCGTAATTTTTAATGGGTAAGACTCAACTGGATGAAACTTATCTACTTGAAACCTGCATAAAAAGTTGATTCTTCTGATGTATCTATAGGTATCAAAATTCCGTTTTTTAGAGTTTCGGTTACTATTGAGCTGGGTCGCTCCTTATTTACAGTTCGTTACCACGAACTGTTTGATTGTGGACCTATTCCTATCTTTTACTGGGACAAGTCCAGACTGACTACTCCTTCTCAATTTATTAACATGCCAATACAATATTTTACTATTATGCCGTCTGGCGGGATATTCCAAACATACAGCAATTTTAGTAGAAAGCTATCTAAAGGTCCCGGGGGTACACCAAATATGGGCATAGACTCCCTAGGGGCAATGGATTTCCGAGAAATTGATTGCGTAATCGAAGTGGGTCAATGACCTCTTTTTTCAAGGTCGATTTATTTGTTGTTGTTGTTCTTCCAAGTGCACGCTAGGGGAGAATGTTATGATCCAGGAAAAGGAAAAAGGATCACGTGTTTCCTTCTAAACCAATCAGAGACTCGGTTACATCTCCTTCTAGACCAATAAGAGGCTCGCTTACATATTAGCGGTGGAGGATTGTAGAGAATATGAGGAAAGGATTTTTGCTATAGTTTTATTAGTCTGTGAATAGAATTCAAAGGAGTGAGAAGAACAGTTTGACTTTACTCATTTGGATGTATATTTGTGTGTTGATGACGAGTGGAATGTTTACCCTATTAGAAGTTGATAGTGGAGTTGATGGTAATAATACAAGAGCACCAAACATTGCGGTGGAAATCACGAGAGGATCACGATTTTGTCTGGAATGGGATGAAGTATATGCAAGATATGGGATATCCTTGAGCAAATTTAAAATGGAGGATCAATTATGTTTCACTGCTAAAGTTGATATAGCACATGTGAATAGACTTCAATGTGCATTAAGTGCATTAGTGAAACATATCGAAGACAATAAACTGTATCGCTAATTGTACATGCTTAGTATTTTTGTTGTTGTAATTATTCAATAAAATTGTTTCGAAATCGAAAATGTTCCCTTTCTTTTCTGGTCAGGTTAGAATGCTAGGGCTAACGAATCATGGTCAGTCTAGAGTCAGCAGTCAGAGTGATAGGGTTGAAAAATGAATAAATTTTAGAAAGAGAGAATTAGATCAAATCTAGTATTTATGGAAAAACATTTGATTTTGGATGATGATTTTCTCGAGTTATCTCTTCAACGCAGGATATTCTCTCGTCATTGAACACTTGACAATATAATGAGGACTAATTCTCCCCCATTGGACTATTGTATGAAACTTTTAAGATGTGACTCAAATGCTTATACTCAATTCATTGATATATTAATTGGAACAAAGCAGAGTAATATCGTGGATATACTTTTGAAAACACTGCCAATGGATTCAATGTAGATGGCTCCTCCTTCGAAAGAGGTGACGTCAGAGAGCTACTCCTCTCCCCATTCCTCCACCTTGAATTTATCCGTCGGCAGGGACGATCAGTTTCGTTTTAGCTGTGAGAGAGTTGACATCGGAAACCAAAAAATGTTCTATACATGTCCACTATGCATGTACACTCTTGCCAGTTGGACTCAATGTGAGAATTGCAAAATTATTGATGACTATAGTGAAAAGTGTAAATTATGTAATCCTTGTAAATTACATAGAGGCTATGCAGTACAAATTAAAGGATGTAATTCATGTCTTGAGGAGATTTGTGACTCTCACCCTAGAGGACATCTGTGCTCCAATTGACACTATGATAAATGTGATCAGTGGGAGAATACTTACCCCGCTATGATTGGAAAGAATCGCAAACGTGATTTTAGTTTATTTCTACGAGATTGGTATCGTCGTGGATTTAAATTATTCTGGGAGGAGGAGTCAGGTCTACGATTCAACTGTTGGGGTAACAAGACAATTTGGTTTCTACGTCATCGTGGTGACGATACTGCCTACTATGACTATAAACCAAGTGATTTTTATTTGGCAGTTACCGAATGTGATTCACCATTTGAAAACACTGTATGCGGTATTGCTTCAAATAGACAGATTGAAACTCGTGAATTTCATAATATGAATGCAAATAGTATCATTGACTATACAAAGAGATATGACAAGAGTGAAGTTACATTGTACTGTAGAAAATGTGACCCTGACTTTGCAGTCAATCAAGATCAATATACAGTGAATCCAAATGATTTACCGGCATTAGTGGTTCACGACAGTTGCCTAGACATCGAAGAAGAAGAAATCTAAAGTGAAGACTTAAAGACATTGTTGTATATATATGCATTTTATTAATAAACAAATTCACAAACATTTTTTAAGTACTTTACTCTTAGGGCACTGAAATCAATACTGTATAGGTCTGAGAGGATATTTCCCACTAGAAAGTCGTTCAGACATGGATTGTCACCATAAATGTGGAGAAACTGCTTGTAAGTATAGCCGAGACATCGGAACACAAAATATAGTAGTGCATGGAAGCCACAGCTTTTAGTCGTTAGATCCTGCACCGTCTTCCGATTTTTAATAATAGTTTTCCCACTGCTCTCAATATAGTTGCTGATGTGGGGTGTGTAAAATGTATAGGGTAGACCAAGAGGATCAAAAAATTCAATCGTCTTCATTGTCTGAAAGATGCACAGCCAATGACCCGTCAGCACAGTCGACGGACTGCTATTAACAATAATCAAGCTATTGTTCACACTTTGAATTTTTCCAAGAAAGTCCGAGGGTAGACAATAGGATTTGTGCTGGGACATGTAGGGATCCATATTAAATACATTGATTATTTGACTGGTGTTCATGGCGCCAAGTCTAGTAGAATACTGCCTTCGGGAGTGATTTCCCAATAGGTTTCATATTGATTTAGTGAGATTAGTGCAATACTCTCAGCCAATGGGTCGGCAAATGTAAACTCTAAACGCACACTCCCCATACGTACTATAATCATATCCTGTGTACCAGACAAATCTAGTACAATGATACCATGTGTTTTAGCAAACATATCTTCGGTTATACCATTTTCAAATAGTTGCGAATCATGATCTAGGGTTTGCATGGTCAACTCAGACAATGTTCTATAGGATTTATCAAAAGATAGATTGTAGAGTGGGATGCCGTTTACTTTGCACACAAGAGATGAAAGTCCAAACATCTCGAATTTATGTGGGCATCCAGTCCACGATCCTATTGCACTAGCGCTTTTTACAAATGCCAAAGCGAGTTATGATGGGATTTCACCATTGATAAAGGATGAATCGGTGAAGGTGCGTGACCCCATGGCAATATGACGTTGATTGGTGATTGTATGAGGAACAAGTAGTTTAATATTATTTCCATTGGCTCTCAGTTTTTCCACTGCCAAAGCAACAGAACTCATGACCTGTTGTTTGCGTACATGAAGTATTGTCGAGGTGAGAGAGAGACTTACATCACGATTGGCAGCAAGTTCTTTTCTCAATATGAAATTGGATGGTGCAAGCGTCAGTTTTATATCCACTTTAACATTGGGCGGTAGCCATTGGGGTATATTAAATATTTCATGATATATTTTTCCAACTAGATGTAATTCACTAGTTGTAGCATTTTTAAGTGCATCTGTGCTATCAGTATTAGTAATATATTCATATCCATTGGAGGTGCCTCTCAATTCCTTGTATGACTTGGGTGTCATCAGCATGAATTGCATATAGCTTGTATAATTTGAGAGACTGTTGCTCGTGCTCACCAGCGTGCCATTGATGTAGACACTAATTTGACGAAATAAATTATGTAATATACAATTTTCATAGGATATTCCATCGGCCCGAATTGGCATTGTATTATCGGATTTCCGGACTTTCATTTGTAAATCTATAAATTTTGAAGACATGTCCATAAAGTAGTCTTCATTGGAATAAATTTGAAAGTGAATATTATCGGAGAGGGGTTGTTGTGGATAAAATTGTTCATAGTACCCATGCTTGACACTCACATCAACATTTTCTGCATTGAATAGATTCAATGATGAGGTGATTGAGGGTTGAGAATCCTTATGCGGCAGGTTGGACATCTTAGGAAAAGAAATCTAGTTTCGATCTAACAATTTTCTTCCTGGGGCTTCTTCTTCTGTTTACAGTACGTGTCGGATTTTTCCTTCTTTTCTTTGACAAGAGGGATGATGTCTTTCGTTTCCGACCTGAGTGGAGACTGATGAGTGATGCATTGTTTCTCGACCTTTTTAAACCTTTTTCATTTTGTTTTAATTTCTCGCCAAGGGTTCGCGCATTGGACCTGAGATTTTCCGAAGTACTTTTTTTAAAATCCTTGCCAGAGCCCCAATCGTATAGTGTAGAGGATGCAAAATCTGTCGCATCCGGTACAAAATATTTTCTAGCCAGAGGTAGTGCAGAGCGAAAGAGATAAGCAAACCAACTGCCAAGACCGTAGCCAAACATTGTAGAGCGACCTTTGTAATAGTCCATTCCATTGCCCTGTTGTCTTGGGCCAAGAGTATTAACATAGCAGTCAATATCAGGACAAATGAATACCACTTTTCTATTAGACATCTTGTTGAAGGATGGGACGAAAATGACATGTAATCACAGCCGAACCTTTTGAAATTGCTATGGGATCACCTAATTCAGTTCTTAGTGTTAACTGACAGAGTTCCAAATAGGAAGTGTTTACGGGAATATGCTGAAGATGCTTTATATTGTAGTGGTGAATATGCTCTTGATTGGTTTTTCGTTCAAGAACTCGTAGGAGGGGAACATTTGAATTACCAACTCTCGATGTTTCCACAAATGAAGCTTAGAGAAATATACAAGTGTCCGTGGAGAAGGCAGGTGGGTAGTCAGCAAAAATGAAATTAGTGTTTCCGGCACTTTTACCATTGATTATATTGAGCTTAAAGCCAAGAACATCCTTTAGGTTATCATTGAGAATAACCTTTTTGCTGGCAATAGGTGAACTAATATAGATCTTACCCTCCTTCTTTGAATAGTTGAAATGAAAAGCTCCTTTTTTACGAGCGGAAATTCTTTTATTAATAGAACGACATAAATCATTCATACAGGTGAGTTCCTCGTAGAGTAATTCAATATATTGATAATCCATCCAATTGATTTTTTGAATTTGTTCTTGATCACCTGAGGGTGGTGGCGGCCAATCATAGGGTCTAATTTTTATTTCATATTTACGATACTTTTTCAGGAAATTATTCCAACCATCTTCCACATTATCAAATTTTAAACTCTCAAGTTTAGTATTCAACTGTTCGTGGAAAGTTTCTCTCAAATTCTCATCCTGGAGTCTACTAACATCATAACTTCCCGGGAGGTAATTAGCCTTCCGATATTTCAGCTTTAAATTAACCCTTGACACTACTAGATGGTGATCTTTACTTTTAACATCAATAACAGCACTCCTATATACCCTAGTATCTTGTATTGATCCTGCCAGTCTTCGATTTACTATAACATAATCAATAAGGTTTGCTGTCTTACCATCACGTGAATACCATGTTAGCTTATGAGCCATTTTATGACCAAACACCGTATTGGTTATAACTAGATTGTTATACCTACAAAATTGCAAAAGTCTGTATCCATTACTGTTTTCTTTTCCTACACCAAATTTACCTAAGCTGGGATACCATCTATCCTTATTTCTACCAACCTGGGCGTTAAAATCTCCCAGCAATAACATCATATTTCTACCTGGGACCTTGTCTATTTGCTCCTGTAACTGTAAGTAGAATTCATCTGAGTCACTAGTATCTCAGTGACTATATGCATTACATTAATATAAAAAAAACTATTGTGAACAAATTGTTGACCATGGATGATTAAACTTACTTTGAAAACGGGATAGAGATTTATTAATGCTAATATTAGGGTTAGATAGCTTATACAAATGAATAATTCTACGGTTTCTTTTCCAAGGGGGCAAATGTAGAAGATATTTAGCGAATCTGAAGAAGATTGATCGTAGGTGCTTTTTATCTGTAACTGTAAAGAATCTCCAGAAAGGAGCAATGTAAAGCAGATGAGGAAGGGCTGTGGCGTTGTAAATGGATGCTAGAATATAACGGTTGAAACGTAGT
The DNA here is from genome assembly GCA_029168905.1 of Artemia sp. Kazakhstan ARC1039. NCBI lineage: Eukaryota > Metazoa > Arthropoda > Branchiopoda > Anostraca > Artemiidae > Artemia > Artemia sp. Kazakhstan ARC1039. The sequence continues at coordinate 5,929 of JAQQPU010003050.1, read as the reverse complement.
TTGCTTTTTACGATTACAGCGTAAGAAATGCTAATTTTACGCTCAACGTGAGAAATCAGCAAACGACATGTGTGGCCTATAGATGTGCCAATTGGGAGGCCCAGGCCCATATTGTTTGCCACGAAGCCTGTGATTCCGGTGGAATGTGTAACTCGGTTCATTGTCTAGATACTCTTTTGCTTTTTTTAATGTGGTGCCGGAGAGAACTTTAGAAAGTGTTTTGGGAGAACTTAAACTTCCTGCTTCACCAATATTTTCATAGACACCTTTCAGAACTTCATCCATTTTGATCGCAAACATGTAGTGTAATGTCCACTCCCCTTTTGCACACTGGAGGGTGAAACAATTCGTCTTCGCTTTTGACTAGCAGCCACAGGTGTTATAAAATCATTGCTGCTGCTGCTGCTGCTGATAGTATTTTCAAATATTGAATCTTCTTCTTTTTTAAATGGTGTTGGTGTTGGTGTTTTTGGAGGACAATATTCTCTTAGTTTCTTAAGAATTTGCTTATTGCCGATAAGACTTTTGGGGAAGTTTAATACACTTAGAAAGGTGTATAGATTATTGTCAAATGATAAAAGTCCTTTACGATTCGTCACCATATCACAAATTAAATCAACTAGATTATATTTTTTTCCCTGAATTATAATTCGTTTCCCTGTGCTGTCGACATAAACTTGATGATCATCACCATTTTCCAACATGAGATAAGATAATACTCTTTTACTCTGTTCTCGATAGGTCACTGGCAATCGGTTTCCAATTTTCGATACAATTGAATTCAATTCCTTCTCCTTTGATTGCAGTGCTGCTGCTGCTGCAGAATCTTGAGGTGATGTTTCCTGTTTGAAGGGATCGATGACGGCGACAGTGGCAGGTCTCTCATGATAAGGTCTATGTTTGTCCACACGTCGCAATGCATCTTGAAGTAAAAGCAGTTTTTTGTTATCGGCAATATTCTCATCATTAATGAATTTGCTTAGATTGTCTTCAAAATGTTCGACGGGCAAGAGGACAAGTTCAAATGGTGTCAATTTAAAGGGTTTAGCCATTCTCTCTCTCTAGAGAAAACTGTTTACAAGTCATGCAATTATTGGCAGTAAAAGTGTGAAAAAGCTACCACCCGCTTGAAGGAGACGTTTCCTTTTAAAAGTTTTTCCCTTGTTTTTACAAGCCAAGGCGCGTACAGTGGAACGATGTTGCTTTGTCTGTTGTCTAACACCTTCTGGCAGTTGAACATCACCCTCGGTTAAATTTAATCAAAGTTCAGATATTAGATTAATGAAATTATTGTCAACACCATGTTTGAGTATGGCCTTCCTGAGTGGAGGTTTTGAAGTGCTTAAAACGGAAAATAAATGCCGTTGTTCGTGTAACTTCTTCAGTGTCATAACGCCAACTAATAGCCTTTTATACTGTTCACCGGAAGATATACTGTAATTTCATTGTCGAAAAAGTCGGTGACTACACGTAGATGCTCGGGCGTGCTCTGATTAAGATCCAGCAAAATGTAACCATAGGGATTATTAGTCGCTTGAGTGTACGCTGACGGCAGAAATTTAGGAGCGCCGGGATATATCTGTTTATTGAGAGTTATTAGCGAGCTAGAATCACGAACAACTCGATAGATAATATAGATAGTGCAATTCAATGCAAGGGTTTGCATACATTTGCTCTGATGAAACAGATTGTGTTAGAACTAGGGTTATGGAAATGTGTTCATGGTGAGAGTGAACGGTGAACAGTTGTAGCATTTCCTGTGAGAACTGTTCAATGGATTCAGCCAAATCATCAATAATCAGCCACGAGTTTGGTTCAATACTATTGAAAACATCCAGTCCCCGTATGAATTGTATTGGTATGGTTGTGGCAATAGCTTTTATTTGATCATAGGACTCCTGCCAAATACTATAGCAATAGTAGATTTTCTTTGGTTTTTCCAAAAACATTTTCTGACAATTTTGAATTATTTTAGTTAAAAGTGTTGTTTTCCCCGACATTGAGGGAACACATAGAAACGATCTGAAGGGTGTTTTAAATTGATACATGCTGCTGTTGTTGTTGACAACAGTCGGACTACAATTAACTGTAAATCATACGTGTCCAATGAATAAGTAGTAGTAATAATTTCCCCATAGATCTATCTACGTTAACAAGAGCCACAACAAAAAAAACAATATTTCATGGTCATTTATTTGCAACATGAAAACTCTATTTGTTCAACATGAACAACAAAAAATGACACTTTATGTACAACAAGAACAACAATGACACTTGTTCAACATAAAAACTCTATTTGTTTAACATGTACAACAATGATAAAAATGACACTATGTACAACATAAAAAAAACACTTTTGTACATGAACAGCAAGAACAACACTTATTGTCTTAAAAAAACACTTTTTTCCAGCAAGAACACTTTATGTACATTAGTACACACAGTAGCACACTATTTGTACAACACTTAAATTTTGATAGCACAGTTGAACATTATGAATTTAAAATGGGGACCCCCCACCCTCCCCCCCATCCCCCTGGGAGCCGCGGGCGGGACCCCCCACCCCCCGGGAGCCGCGATGGAAAAAACTATACAATAGTTGTCATCACTGCTGCAGGTTAGGTTGGGTTAAGGTGGTTAAGGTGAGATTGGGTTAGGTTAGTTAATTTATGAAAGGTTGGTGGTTAGGTTAGTTAATTTATGAAAGGTTGGTGGTTAGTTGGCTAGTGGTTAGGTTAATTTATCCAGACCAAGTTGATTTCGATAGTCTATGCATTCAACTCAGTCTGAAATACGATAGTGGCCATGAGGCAGGACACTTACACCATTCTCGAGCACATAGACTTTGTAGGATATACACGACATTGCATTTTTTTCCACTCTCACAGTATAATTTCTATACTGTAGAGAGCGAATTGCAAGCACTTGTGCTCTCGGCACTAGGCTACTTTCTACACAGTCTCTTTACACGCTCATGTTGAAATTGCTCTTTACAAAATGTATAGGCACCCCTTTACACGCCTGCTTTTCATCCCCATTATGTGTTTCAACGCAATTAACTTTAGGACCCGGGAACACCCCCCTGAATATCAAATCACTCCCCGTCTCTGATTTTAACATTAATAGTTGGTTGGGGGCTTGAAGTTTCACCAACTTGGGGTAGAGGGACGGATTCCAGTTGGTGAAATCCATCCGCGAGCTGATGTGTTCCCCCTTTTCTAAATCACCCAATAAATCCTCGGTTTTTACCTTTAGCAGCAGAGAATCTGTATCCCCATAGTAAACTTGAACCTCCCCCTCCCGTGGCCAATGCACCTTGCACACATTGTAAAAAACGACAACATGAGCTTTTTGGAAATTTCAAGTACTGAACTACTTCCTGCTATATTCTTGTTCAGTACCACATTTCTCTTTTTCCTGTGTAGAAGAATCATGCCAGCCTCTATGCTCGTGAACGATGTAAAATTAGGGTCGGCAATAATTCGTGCACACTCTAGAGGGTCAGTCACGACGTCGCAGCGAGATCTGTTACGTACGCTTTCACACATTTTGCCAAACGCTGAATTTAGAATGAGTTTGTACATTTCCTTCTCTACTTTGGAGTTTGCCCTAGAGCGTTTATCAACAAAAACGTCGATAAACGTCTTCAAATATGGTTTCTGATTGAACTGCAGGACCCTATGTATTTTGGTGATCTTGAAACCATTCTTCACCATCCAGTGCAAAAGCACATGGTGAACAACGATATTCTCCTTAGGGTCCAAATCAGCAATCAGTTTTTGCTTAGAGGGGGTCCAGTGCATCCCCATATCCTCAACCAATGATCGATTGTAGGGGCTCAGTGAGTCCCTGCTCACGGGTCGATTGATACAGGGAAAAACAAAATCTCTGACTGAATCGTAAAGCGCCAGTGGAATGTGCCCGTCAATTTCAAAGAACCATCCTTGTGGCCCATTGTCCTCGACGGTGGTAATGTCGGGGAACTCACAAGGATTCTCAAGCCATTGATAGTTCCAACACGGCAAAGAGTAGTGAGACATTGCCGAGGGGTACAATGAGTTCATGTCCAAGAACACTGCATTTGACTTTGCACCGGTGCTGTTTTGTCCACTCGGATCGGTTGACAAGACGCGATCCCCATGAAAAACACACCCTCCCCTCATTGAACGCTCTACAAAAAGGTGCTGATCTACATCGGTGATTATGCCTATTTCCTCCCTACTAATTTTTAAAATCAAATCCATCACCAAATGTGGAGTGGAAAAATAATATCCTATATCTAACCCGAACTCTGAATAGATTTGGTCTGTGTTCTTTCAGACTATATCCAACAGAGTTAAAATGTCACTGGCCAATTAAAGTGTACAATAATCCCACCCATCTTTACAATTCCCCTTAGCCCACACCTTCTTGGCAAACTCAAAGTCTTCGGCTGTGCATCCACTGTTGGTGAGTGAATTGTAAAAAGCTTCAATTGGAGGTAGTTTCACCTCGCTTAAGCGAGCACAAGAACAGTAATAGTCGTAAGCGTATACACCTTTGCAGGTCAATAGGTCATACATTTCACTGTCTGGAAAGTGCTGTTTAAGCAAGGGAAAACTATCAAAATTGTCGCTTTTCTGCACTTGAATCAATTGACTCAATGCCTTGGGAAAAAACTAAAGGAATAAAAAACCTGATTTTATTCCAACACGTATGCCCATTATTTACTACCTGCCATTTCAGCTCGAGAAGCAACAACTTCTCGGCCGATTTGGGAATAATGTTATAGGTAAATGAATTCTTTATCCATGGACTGTCTACTCCCCCTCCCTCCCTGTGCATACGTGCCAGTGCCGGTAATATAAATTTTAAATCATAATTTGCATTGTGGATAAAGACTGGGATAAAAACGGCTGGCTAACATTTAAGTTACACGATTGATGCGCTACCCCTCTAAAATTACTACCCCAAGAGGATATTTCCTGCCACAAGTGATTGTGGTCTCTGACTTTCCCCCTCCCCCCTCTTTTCCCTTTAGTCCCTTTATCCCTCTCTTCAAACTCCCCCAAACCCAACATATTTTTTGATTTTTAATCGCGAGACGATCCTATGCAGACAACACCATAGGATAATGTGTATTTCTCAAACGAGAAATAGCGCCATTAACTGTGCCAATTAATTTAGTCAGTGCCTTGATCATGCCCTCCCCCTCATCCAATGTTTCTACTATTTCTAACAACTGCATGGTGTTAGAATTGTCTCTTTGGGCATGGGCATAGGACACTGCAATAGCTTGATGTTCTTTGATTCGGTTTGGAAATCGAGGATCGTTCACTTCCATCAGCTTAGCTTCACAATCCAAAGATATTTTGTTGCACTGGAGGAGGGTGTTTTGAAAATTTTTGAAACGTAAAATGGCCCTATCCCCTGAAACCGTTTCCACTGTTTCATAGCCATGCCGTCGACAATGCTTCATATGATTTTGCAGCTTTAATTCTGTCCAAAATCTAGACAGGCATGTCGGACAGTAGAAACGTTTCCCCCTATTCTTACCCTCCCCCAGAACTCTACTGATGTCTTTAATAGGGTTAAAATGGCCAATTGAATTGGCAAGGTCACTAGATGGTGGTGTGTACAACAACCAAACCCAGTGTTTGACCAATTCAATTGACGGGCCTCTTACTGGGAATACCACCCCCTTCTTTTTAGAACGAACCCCATCTTCAAATTCTGTTTCATACTGAACCACAGTAACGCCGATATTTAAATGGGCATTGGCCCTTTCAAAAATATCAATAGACCTAAGCGTTACTGGGTATTTTCCCTCTAAACAAGTGAAATCTACATTGGGGAAATTGGACCTTTCCTTCCCATGTACAGCCCAGTGATCTAAATTCATCTTTGAGGCTTCATCTTTCAATGGACGGAAAGCTGACATGAGGAAAGC
>JAQQPU010003049.1:49089-62294 GCA_029168905.1 Artemia sp. Kazakhstan ARC1039 | reverse complement strand
TATTATTGTTGTAATTATGCTCAATAAAATTGTTTCTAAAGCAAAGGTATTTTTTTCTATAGTAGGCTAGCGTATATTTTTTAGAGTAGAAAAAATTCTGGTTAGTCTGAAGTTGGTTGTGAGAGTGTTAGGACTCTAAAAAATGGATAGATTTGAGAAAGAGCGAATCATGGGGAATCTTGTGCTTATGGAAAAACGTTTGATTCTAGATGATGATTTTCTAGAGCTGACTATTCAAAGGAAGATATTTTCTCAGGGAATGCTTGTCGATATAATGAAAAGTGATTCTCCATCATTAGACTACTGCATGAAGCTTTTACGTTGTGGTCCAAATGCATTTACATAATTTATTGACGGAATGTGATTCGTCACTTGAGGACACTGTTTGTGACATTGCTTCAAATAAGCAAATTGAATCATGTGAATTCTATAGAATGAATCAGAATAGTATCATTGACTATACAAAGAGATATGACAAGAGTGAAAAAACAACTCGGTCTACAAAAATTAACTTAAATCCATCAAAAAAAGTACAAATTGGGTGGGAGGGTTTTTTTGGGTGATGGGGGTTTTTAAATTCTTTTTTTATCAAACAATTTCAATGTGTGTACAAGGCAGAGCAATATCCACTATTTAATGCCCCCGCCCCGGCTCGACACAGCGGGCCCCATGGCGCTTCCCGGCCGGCGGCACTTCCTGGCCCGCTGCAGCGGGCCTTCCCGGCCACCTCAGCGGCCGCCCCCCGGGGGACCCCATTCCAAATTTAAAATGCTGTAAATAAAAGTGATATTATTATTATTTTAAGTGTGTGCATAGTCTAATAAATGTCGTATTTTTTTATAAATAAATAAAAAAAAGTGTATTTATCAAAGTGTTTTTTTTCTAGTGCTTATGTAAATGTTGTATTTTTTATTATAAATAAATTTAAAAAAAGTGTATTTTTTCGTGTTTAATGTGCGTTCATGTGTTCAATGTAGCATTTGTAAAGTGCTATTACTTTTATGCGTATAATAAAAGAAAATATGATTCTTTATTCGTCTTCTCATTATTCTTGAACGGAGTAGTAATAGGGAAATTATTTAGTCATTAGACAAGTATAGTCTACAGTTAGTTGTCTAAGTGAACTGTTGAAGGGGACATGTATCAATTTAAAACACCATTCAGATCGTTTCTGTGTGGGCCGTCAATGTCAGGCAAAACAACACTCTTAAATAAAATATTAAAAATTGCGATAAAATGTTTGTGGAAAAGCCGAAAAAATCTACTATTGTTACAGTATTTGGCAGGAGTCATATGATAAAATAAAAGCAATTGGCATGGCGGGGTTGGTGCAGATATAATTCATACAGGGACTTGATGTTTTCAGCATTCTTGAACCAAACTCTTGGCTGATTATTGACGATCTGGCTGAATCTATTGAACAATGGTCCCAGGAAATGCTACAACTGTTCACTGTTCGCTCTCATCATGAACAGATTTCCATCACTCTGGTTCTACACAATCTCTTTCATCAGAGCAAATGTATGCGAACACTTGCATTGAACTGCACCTACTGTATCATCTACAGAGTTGTTCGTGATTCTAGCTCGCTAATAACTCTCAATAAGCAAATATACCCCGGCGCCCCTAAATTTCGGCTCTCAGCATACAATCAGGCAACTAATAAACCCTACGGCTGTATCCTATTGAATCTTAATCAAAATACACCCGAGGATCTGCGTGTAGTCACAGATATTTTTGACAATGAAATTACAGTACATCTCCCCGTGAACACTAAAAAAGGCTATTAGTTGCTATTATGACACTGAAGAAACTACATGAAAATAGACATTTTTATTCAGTTCTGAGCACTTCAAAACCCTCGCTTAGGAAAGCCATACTCAAACATGGTATTGACAATGATTTCATTAATCTAATATCTGAACTTTGTTTAAATTTGACCGAGGGCAATGTTCAACTGCCAGAAGTAGTTAATCAACAGGCAAAGCAACATAGTTCCATTGTACGTACATTGGCCTCTAAAAGGAAAGGAAAGAATTTTAAAAAGAAACGATTTCTTCAGGTGGGCGGTAGCTTTTTCACACTTTTACTGCCAATAATTGCAGGACTTGTAAACAGTTTTCTCTAGAGAATGGAAAAACCCTATCAATGGACTCCAATAGAACTCACTCTCTCGTCCATGGAACACTTTGAGAACAATCTGAGTAAATTCATTGACAACGTGAATCTAGAGCATGATAAAAAAACTGCTTTTACTTCAAGATGCACTTCGCCGAGTGGACAACCATAAGAACTATCGTGCAAAGGCCAGTGGTATTGACCACAAAAAAATCATCTCCACAGGATTCTGCTGCTGCTGGAACACAATTAAAGAAGGAGGAATTGGATTTAATTGTATTGAAAATTGGAAATATAATGCCCCACTCATATCGTGAACAAAGCAAACGACTCCTAACTTATCTCATGGAAAGTAGTCAAGATCATATTCAAATTGATAGCAATGGGAAAGGGATTATAATTCAGGGCAAGAGCTATAATCTACTTGATTTAATCTATGATTTGGTTACAAATCGTAAAGGACTATTATCATTTGACGCTCATCTATACAAATTTCTAAATACATTAAACTTCCCCAAAAGCTTTACTAGCAATAGACAAATTCTAAAAAAATTAAATGAACATGCATCATCATCAACAGCAATACCATTTAAATATGAAGAGGAAAAAGAAGAAGAAGAAGATTTTAAATCAATCTTGGAAAATACTAACACACCTAGTGGAAACTTGACAATGGTGGCGAGGAGGAGCACACCATTGATAGCTAGACAAAAGCGAAAACGTATCATGTCACCATCACCCCCATCACCAACCGCAACTAGTATATAAAAGGGTAGGGGACGTTACACTACGTGTTTACGTTCAAAATGGTTGAAGTTCTGAAAGGTGTCTATGAAAATATTGGTGAAGCGCGGAGTTTAAGCTCCCCCACCACAATTTCCAAAGTCACTGGTGCTCACACTAAAAGTGTACAACACTATCTACAAAATGAATCAAGTTACACTCTGCATAGAAATCATAGACTTCGTTCTAATCATTATCGAAAAACTAAAGCCTTTTTCCCATTGCATATAATGCAAGCAGATCTCCTAACTCTAGATAAGACTCAACGACATCACAATACACCGTACAAGTACATTCTACTTACAATCAGTGTTTATAGTCGTTATGCATATGCAATTCCATTGCCATCAAAGAGAGGCGTTGAAGTTGCTCAGGCTATAAAAAGTATTCTCGAACAGGATTCGTATAAAAAATTCAAACGGATCGTGGTAGTGAATTTGTTAATCCCAATGTTGCAAAAGTACTAGTGAAATATAGAACACTGCTCTATCATAGTCATAGTCCTATAAATGCTGCATTGGCCGAACGATTCATAAGAACTATTCGACTTTTAATTTCAAGATATTGTACATTGAAAAATACATCTGCTTTTATTCATGATTTCGATAAAATCATGTTGATCTATAATCAACGACCTCATCGATCATTGTCCAACTCAACTCCAACAGAAGTTCATCATCCTGATCATGATACAATTGACACCTTTCTTAAACAATATTCCAATGAAACGATTGTCAAGAAGAAAAAAAAATCAATGTTGGTGATACTGTTCGAATTAATAGAACAATTAATGTTTTTGAAAAGGGGAATTACTTGAGGTCCACAGAACTTTTTAAAGTGGCGAAAATCCTAGACACAAAACCCATAACTTATCGTTTGCGTGATACCAAAGATGAAGAGATTCTCGGTGGCTTTTATGACTATGAACTACAAAAAGTTAAAAATAATAGTGAAATTTATCAAATTGAAAAGATATTAAAGACTCGTACCCGCAGGGGTAAGAAACAGTTACTTGTTCTGTGGCTAGGATACAACTCTGATTTTGATTCTTGGATCGGTTTTGAAGATATTGACAATGCCCAATTATTTCTATGTAACATTTATGTCCAACGTTTCCGATCCTCTCTACAACGACTTGAATAAGACAAGTGATTTTTGGACGAAACTCTCACCCGCCATCAAATTTGACGGTGCGTATGAAGTGGCTCTTGTCGACTGTATTCTCAAAAATACCTCTGACATCCTGAGAAAGGATCGTGTGTATGATATAAAAGTTATACCATTCGATTGGTCACTCTTTGTCGACTATGAATGGGTTGAAGCACTTAAATCTAGCGAATATGCACATCTTAAATTGAAATATATTGAATATGATAATATGACAGATTTGTGTCGTACAATCAATAGAAAAATCTCATATCGTAGGAATGGTACATTCCATTTTAATTATTCATTGGAGCACGATAGGATTTACATTACCTCACCTGTTGACACTGAAATCATTATTCTCAATGATAATCTGAGATATGTTCTTGGCTTTAAACAGAATATGATCAATGGGGAAAATCAATGGGGAATTAATAAAACAACTAATGTTTTTGAAAAGGGGAATTACTTGTGGGCCACAGAACTTTTTAAAGTGGCAAAAATCCTAGACACTAAACCCATAACTTATCGTTTGCGTGATACCAAAGATGAAGAGATTCTCGGCGGCTTTTATGACTATGAACTACAAAAAGTTAAAAATAATAGTAAACTCTATCAAATTGAAAAGATATTAAAGACTCGTACTCGCAGGGGTAAGAAACAGTTACTTGTCCTGTGGCTAGGATACAACTCTGATTTTGATTCTTGGATCGGTTTTGAAGATATTGACAATGCCCAATTATTTCTATGTAACATATATGGTATAAAAGTTATACCATTCGATTGGTCACTCTTTGTCGACTATGAATGGGTTGAAGCACTTAAATCTAGCGAATATGCACATCTTAAATTGAAATATATTGAATATGATAATATGACAGATTTGTGTCGTACAATCAATAGAAAAATCTCATATCGTAGGAATGGTACATTCCATTTTAATTATTCATTGGAGCACGATAGGATTTACATTACCTCACCTGTTGACACTGAAACCATTATTCTCAATGATAATCTGAGATATGTTCTTGGCTTTAAACAGAATATGATCAATGGGGAAAATGCTGGCACCGTTTACGGGATGGATCGAGTTATTTTTGCTGATTATCCAACTGGTTTTGTCTCGGACTCTTGCATATTTCTCTATGCATCCTTTGTGGAAACATCGAGAATTGGTAATTCAAATGTCCTCCTTCTACGTGTTCTTGAACGAAAAACAACTCATGAACTTGTTCATCACTATAACATAAAGCATCTTCAGTATGTTCCTGTAAACACTTCGTATTTGGAACTCTGTCAGTTAACACTAAGAAGTGAATTGGGTGATCCTCTAGCAATAACAAAAGACTTAGCAGTGATTACGTGTTATTTTCAACCCATTGTCAGCAACACCAGCACCATCACCTAAAATGAACAATAGAAGAATTCCATTTGTCTGTCCCGATATCGATTGCTATGTTGGTGCTCTGAGTCCACATCAAATAGAAAATGGATTGGACTACTACAAGGGGCGTACTACAATGTCTGGCTATGGTTTTGGTAGCTGGATTGCTAGGCTATTTTGTTCTGCACTACCCCTCGCCAGAAAATATCTTGTACCTGCTGCATCAAATTTTGCTGCCTCAACACTACAGGACTGGGGGTCGGGTAAGAATTTCAAGGAGAGTGTTAAGGAAAATATTAGATCTCAGCAAGAGCCATTGGTGAGAAAATAAAATCTCAGCAAAATGGGAAGGGATTGAAAAGGATGCTTGTGCGTCATTCACTCATCAGTCTCCACCCAGGTTGGAAGCGAATGACATCAACAAGGACTTTGAGAAATGAAACAAGAAGACCAATAAGAAAAAGAAAAAGATTGTTAGATCAAAGAAGGATTTCTTCTCTTAAGATGACTTATGTCCCCCACAAGGAATCACATCCATCAATCAGTTCCTCATTGAATCTGTTCAATGCTGAAAATGTTGATGTCAGTGTCAAGTATAGCTACTATGAACAATTTCACCCCCAACAACCCCTCTCGGAAAATGTACACTTTCAAATATTTTCCAATGAAGACTATTTCATTGATTTGTCATCAACATTTATTGGTTTAAATGTTGCGGTGAAGAAAAAGTCAGATAATACAACTCCAACTGTTGCCGATGGTCTCTCCTACGAAAACTGTATTCTACACAACCTGTTCAAACAAATTAATGTATTTATTAACGGATCAGTGGTGAGCACGCAATAATTTATCCAACTATGCAAGCTACATACAATTTATGATGATGACACCAAAGGTATACAAGGAGTTGAGAGGACAATCATTGGGCTATGAATATCGATCAGGTGTTGATACTGACGGCGAGTTGACTGCTGCAGTGAGCCAGGAGTATCATCTGGTTGGAAAATTAAATCATGAGATATTCAATATATCCCAATGGTTACCCCCCAATGTCAAGATTGGCATAAAGTTGCAACTGGCCCCATCGAATTTCATTTTGAGAAAAACACTTCCTTCAGCACCCGATGCAAATGTCTTTATCATATCGGCAATTCTCCACGTTCGAAAACAACAGGTTATGAGGTCTGTTACATTGGCAGTGGAAAAGCTAAGAGCCAATGGCAACAACATTAAACTTCTTGTCCCCCATACGATCACCAATCAACGTCACATTGCCACCGGCTCTCGTAGCTATACCGATTCATCATTTATCAATGGAGAAATCCCATCAAAATTGGCTTTGGCCTTTGTGAAGAGCGGCAGTGCCGTTGGATCCTGGACTGAATCCCCCCATGGTTTCAATTTTTTCGGTCTATCTAGTCTTGTGTGCAAAGTGAATGGCATTCCACTGTACACTCTATCATTTGACAAAAAAATCCTATAAAACTCTGTACGAGTTGACCATGCAATCCCTAGATCATGACTCCCAACTATTTGAAAATAGAATAATCGATTCAATGTTTTCAAAAAATCATGGAGTAATTGTTTTGGACTAGTCGGGGACCCAGGATATGAGCATAGTACGAACAGGGAATGTACGTTTAGAGTGTACATTTGCCGATGCTTTGACTGAGAATATCACGCTAATATCATTGAGTCAATTTGAAACCTATTGGGAAATCACACCCGATGGCAGTGTTCTACTAGACCTAGCACCATGAACACAAAACAAATAATCAACGTATTTAGTATGGATCCATACATGTCCCAGTACAAGTCCTATTGCATACCATCGGACTTTGGAAAAAATCGGACATTGAAAATATTCCAAGTGTTAAAAATACCCTAATCATTGTTAATAGCAGTCCATCGACTTTTGAAGACAGGCCATTGGCTATGCATCTTTCAAACAGTGAAGAATATTGAATTTTTTTATCCTCTTGGCCTATCGTCTAAATTCTACACTCCATAAATCAGCAACCTTATTGAAAGCAGTGGGAAAACTATTATTCAAAATCAACGAAGAGTACAGGATTTAACGACTAAGACATGTGGCTTTCATGCACTACTCTTTTTCATTTTCAGATGTCGTGGCTATACCCACAAGCAGTTTCTCGACATCTACGTTGACTTACCTCGATTGAATGACTTTCTAGTGGAAAATATACTTACAAGCGTGTTTAATATTGATTTTAGTGCCCTACGAATAAAATGTTCTAAAAATGTATGTGAAATTGTTTATTAATCAATGAAAAAAATGTATATACATAATATAAAAAAAAAACTTTTCTACTCTTTAGATTTCATCTTCTACTAGGTATAAGTATTTGTCGAGAACAAGTAATGCAGGTAGATTATCTGAATTCACAGTATACTGATCCTGATGTACTGCAATGTCAGGATCACATTTTCTACAGTAGAGTGTAACTTCACTCTTGTCATATCTCTTTGTATAGTCAATGATACTATTCTCATTCATTCTATAGAATTCACATGTTTCAATTTGCTTATTTGAAGCAATGTCACAAATAGTGTCCTCAAGTGACGAATCACATTCCGTCACAGCCAAATAAAAATCAGTGGGCTTATAATCATAACACCCATTGTCTTCACAACGATGACGTAGAAACCATATTCTTTTGTTTTTCCAGCAGTTGAATCGCTGACCCGGCTCCTCCTCCCAGAAAAATCTAAAACTACGACGATACCAATCTCGTAGCAATAAACTAAAATCACGGTTAGGATTCTTTCGAATCATACCGGGATATGTATTCCCCCACTGATTACATTTATCATAGTGGCAATCGGAGCATAGGTGTCCTCTAGGATGAGAGTCACACACTTCTTCAAGACAGGAATTACAACCTTAAATTTGCATAGCATATCCTCTATGCAATTTACACGGGTTGCATTATCTACAATTTTCATCATACTCATCAATCATTGTGCAATTCTCCCATGATGACCAGCTGCCCAGTGTGTACATACATAGTGGACATGTATGGAACATTTTTTCATGTGTTGACACTCTCACTGCCACAATGAAACTGAGCTACCAACAACAACAAATTGAGTGGGATAGAGAGAGAGAGAGGAGTAAATCATCCTTGAACACCATCTTTCTCATGAAAAAAGTCCTAAATTTCTAAACTAGTGTTTAAAAGCATATCCACAATATCATTTTGCCGTGTCGTGATTAATATATCAATAAATTGTGTAAATGCATTTGGACCACAACGTAAAAGCTTCTTGCAGTAGTCTAATGATGGAGAATCAGTTTTCATTATATCGACAAGCATTCCCTGAAAAAATATCTTCCTTTGAATAGTCAGCTCTAGAAAATCATCATCTAGAATCATACGTTTTTCCATAAGCACAAGATTCCCCATGATTCGCTCTTTCTCAAATCTATCCATTTTTTAGAGTCCTAACACTCTCACAACCAACTTCAGACTAACCAGAATTTTTTCTACTCTAAAAAATATACGCTAGCCTACTATAGAAAAAAATTCCTTTGCTTTAGAAACAATTTTATTGAGCATAATTACAACAATAATATTCACTGATGCATTTTGTTCTCATCAATATATTTCACTAGCACATCTAATGCTGCCTGAAGTCTATTTATATGCACAATATTCAGATTCGCAGCAAAACTTAATTGCTCCTCCAGCTAAAATTTGCTTAATGATATCACGTATCTAGCAAACATATCTTCCCATTCAAGACATAGTCTACAGCCTCCGGTTATTTCCACAGCCACATTTGGTACTCGTATATCTGTGCTGCTGCTGCCGGCTCCACCATCAATCTCCAATAGTGTAAATGCTCCACTCATTTTCTCTACTAATATCCTCTCAAATAAACTATTCTCTCTGAATTCAATTCTCTTACTAATAAGAATTGCAATAAAAATCACTCCTTTTATTTGAATCCAATCACCAATCAAGTTATCGTATATGGAGTAACCTCCGCTCTCTCTCTCTCTGATTGGCCCTAAAAATGGATGTTGTGACAAAACCAGTCTGATTGTTTTATACAATCTCAACCATACTCTCAAAACATGTTTGACCACTTTATAGGTTTGCCAGCTTTTTACAATGTGCACGTGAAACTGTGTTGCACATTCTTGTGCAATTCCATGTATGGTTGAAATATATAGCAATAACCAGTCTGATTATGTTATACAATTTCGATTATACTCTCAAAACCTGTTTGACCACTTTATAGGTTTGCCAGCTTTTTAAAATGTGCACGTGAAACTGTAGTGCATATTCATACCTCAGGTGTAAGTTTCCATGTAAGTTTCATATTCCCTATGACCTTACTACTAACAGTTAGCCTATGTTCCAGATGATGTAATATCCATAGGCAAAATTTTACCATTTGTTTACTCCTTCGTTTTCTAAAAAAAAAACAAGCCAAAGTCCCTTTTATGACGAGATTATGTACTGTTTTCTTCGGGTTATAATTTCATTTAAAGTACGGAAGCTGAAAATACACAAAAACTAATAATTAAGAACGGATATAATTAAGTCAATTCCTATTTTAATAAAATTGAAAGTTATGGGCTTTGTTTATAATTAGATTTATAATCTCGAATTAGTCATGCTTACTGGATGTGCAGCGCTGGCAGCCATTGTATTTATTACTTTTCGACTTTTGACTTTATTTAACATAATAAACAAAAATATAAACCATTAAAGCTATAAATCACAACGCTAGGAAATTTTTTTTTCCTAGCGAAGCAGATAAAACAGATATTATTTATTTATATTCCTTCACCATATAGAAATATCTGATGATTAACTATTACATCGCATTATTTGAATTTTATGTGGAAGGGTAAAGTAAAGTATACAATATAGGAAATAAAAAGATCGCCTGGTGTGTTTTGTTGGTCTAGGGTTGGAATCTTTGGCTAGTCACCAGAGAATTTCGGTTCAACTCCCATTCCAGCAGGGATTTTTCCAAGCAATTTTCTTTATCTAGTAAGAAAGGACTCCATTTGTCTAGCCGAGTCAGCCCCATTCTCCCACACCTCTACAGCGTCAGGAACAGTTTGATTTTTTATTTGAACGGTTTTTTTAACATCATTATAAGCCCCTTTAATATCTGGTACTTTTTGCCACAAGCTTGAATCCTGTTGGCTAAGCTTCTGCTCACTTTTGTTGCGAAGTTCAAACACTAATAAACGGACCTAAGGGTGCCAACTTAAGTTTTTCAAAAGCAGGGCTAGTCTGCAAAAAAAATCCTGGGGAAGGGGGTTAAAATTTTCATAAGTTTTCAAGGAAGGATTAAGTTTTGTCTGAATGTCACGATATATTTCTTTCTTTATTTAATATTGGCCTGTTAATGAGAATTGGATTGAGAACCATTATGTGTACGTTTACACATAACCAAGCCCAAAGCTTGGTCCCATGGTCATGGGCGTAGAGAAGGGGCAGGGGGGGCAGATGCCCCCCCCCCTAGACCTTCAAATTTACATTAGATATGGCTGAAAAAGCAGATGGTTTGGAAAAAGCAGTTGATAAAACTCCATCACACTATCAACTGCCCTTCCCCCTAGACAAAATGCTGCCTACGCCCATGCCCATGGTCCCCTAGAAGGTTATAAATTAGTTCTAAAGACAAAAATTAGTTTCCCTTTTTGTCATAATTCCCAAAGCGGTATTACCCAGAGTATCACTCATCTGTGATTTATTGGACAAATTGAAAAAAAAAACCTATTAGAACGTTTAACTTTTCTGAAAAAGCTAAACATGAAAATAATACTTGAGCTAAATTTTACAGGAAAAAAAATTTTCTGCTCTAGGCAAGGGGCTCCTGAAACATGAATCCTACGGAATTTGCTACTTCTGCTAAATGGCTAATTCATGGTCAC
Source organism: Artemia sp. Kazakhstan ARC1039 (assembly GCA_029168905.1). Classification (NCBI taxonomy): domain Eukaryota; kingdom Metazoa; phylum Arthropoda; class Branchiopoda; order Anostraca; family Artemiidae; genus Artemia; species Artemia sp. Kazakhstan ARC1039. The sequence goes on along the minus strand of JAQQPU010003049.1, from coordinate 50,940 downwards.
TTAGCGTGACCATTTCCCAGGATCATTATTTGTCCGACGACTTCTCCTTAAACATCTAAAATCGCTATTGGTATTTCAGATCCAGACCCTCCTCCCATTACCAAAAAAAAAAATTTCAGGGTTTAAATGTTCATTTTTGGAGCATTGTCACACAAATAAGTTTTTATTAATGAATGTAAAGAATGTCGTTGAAGTGTAACACGAGTATAATATATCCTATCTACTGAATGTGCTGCACAGCTACTGAAACCCTCCTCTCTTTGTTCTAAAGTGTATACTTACTATAGAACCGGATCGTATCCCGGATTTTTTTTCGAGGGGGGGATTTACAAAAGGATTTCTCATACTGGGGGGTTACAACGAAAAAAAGTCTAAAAATATATCAAAAATTTATTTATGTTTCATTTTTGTTAGGTTTTTACGAGTTGGAGGAGCATTTGGGGGTGGGGTCCAAACCCCCCCGCCCCTCTGGATACGGCCTTACTATAGACCATACTTAACTACTTCCTCTCTAAGCAAAAACGTAATCAGTTGATGAGCCTTGGTGGTTAAGGAGGATTACGACAAGCCAAATAGCGGTTGGCGCTGTTTCTATTGTGTGAGGGACAATGCACGTAATTTTATTATTCTTTATTTTAGTCTGGCATTATTCTTTTATTGGTAAAATAATGAATTATAGGTTAGTGGAATTCCAGCTCATGGGCTGAAACAAAATCTCGATATGTCTTTCTTTCGTCCAGTTTTCATAGCAGAGTATTTACCGTAAAACCTTCTTCTATAAGTTCTAGAACTGGAAACAAGGCTAATTTGTATACATTATGTTCTGCTCGCCAGCCTTATTTACGATCAGGGCTAGTAGACACATGTTCCCAAAGTGACCCCTTGAGGTTGGCGACAGACCATGGAAAATGATCACGTAAAGAGGGCAATAGAAATCAAAGTCATTACCGAAACTGTCTGTAATACATAACGTCGCGACTGGGTCTCAATTTAGGGTTGCAAATAACCGAAAGGGGATTCTTTTTCTGGCCATTTACTGGACAAATTGTTTCAGAAACAAATTTCCGAAAAAGCAATATTGTGTTGTTGATATTAGCTGGCGCCATCGCCTGCTCTTAGAACTGTCGATAAACGGACATGTCTATAAAGCAAATAAATTAACATGTACTCTGGAGGATCTTCATTTCAAACAAATAAGTGAATATATCAATTTATCGTAATGGTTCGTTATTAATAAATATTTTGCTGTAAAATACCCAAATTAAAACGGAGGATATTCTTCGAAATGTATAAACACTGAAGTTGGATGTTTTATCTTGATAATATAAAATTATTCTATAAATTAAAAAAAAACTTTTTGAGAATGCATTTTTAGCATATAATATGCTAATCTTGGTCTTTGCAGAAAGAAAATTCCGAAACTTTTATGAAATAAATAAATTGGAGGCAGGTGGTAACTGATCTTTGCAAAAGTGTTAGTGAGGACTAAAGTACGAGCAGGTGCTTAGGGTTGTGGTAACACATGGGAACTTCGTTCCCACTGTAATTTTGACATTAAAAATTAAAAATTTAGAAAAATTTTTATTTAACCGACTCCTAAACCTCATCTTTTCTTCATCGTATTTGCATTGCCTCACAAACTAGTATCAATAGATTTTTTTTGCCAGGATTTCCCTTCAACGCAACAAAGATAATGTTTTCTATGTTTGACTTGCAATTAAATTGGAATCGACCCTATGTTTGGGTGTTTTACCAACCGTCTAAAAATAAAAAAAAGCTTTACATCGCAGAACAAAAGTTATGTTCGCCAATATTATAGTCAAATTTGTGGATATATATATATATATATAT
>JAQQPU010003049.1:16268-47933 GCA_029168905.1 Artemia sp. Kazakhstan ARC1039 | reverse complement strand
TAAAGAGCGAGGTATTGACTAGGGGGCGAACCTAATCATACACTTAATAATTTCTGTTCGTTTTGAGTTTTGATGTTGCTCCTTACTTTTAGTCGAAAAACTTGTTTATTTTTTATTGAATTTCTGATCGTTTTTTTAAATAATGCTGGGAAATCTGGCGCTCCCTTCATAGCAATGTCCCTTCCCCCATGAAAACTTTCTCCATTGAAGGATCCTCCTACATAACTCCCGATCCCCCTCCCACTATTAGAAAGAAATCCCCCTTGAAAACGTCTGTATACTTCCCAATAAACAATACTAAATGTAAATATTAGGTAATGTTCATAACTTTCAGCCCTCCCCCAGGGACTTGGGGGATCAAGTCATCCTAAAAGACATATTTATTATATTTTCGACCATGCAGAACAAAATGGCTGTCTCAAAATTTTGATCGGGTGACTTTGGGAAAAAAAACAGCGTGGGAGGGGACCTAGTTGCCCTCCATGTTTTGGTCACTTCAAAAGGGCACTAGAACTTTTACTTCCGTTCGAATGAGCCTCTGATGGTTCTGATGGTTCTGATACGCTGAATCTGATGGTATGATTTTTATTTAGGTTCTATAGCTTTTAGGGGGTCTTTCCTCCTTTTTTCGAAAATCAGCCAAATTTTCTCAGGCGCTTAACTTTTGATTGGTATGACTAAACTTGATGAAACTTATATATTTGAAATCAGTATTAAAATCTGATTCTTTTGATGTATCTATTGGTACCAAAATCCCGTTTTTTACAGTTTCGGTTACTATTGAGCCGGGTCGCTCCTTACTTACAGTTCGTTACCACGAACTGTTTGAAACTAACCCTCTCCTCCTAAAGTAGGATTTAACTTAAATCCCAGAACTATGTTTTTTGTGAAAATTCCATACATAATGGGGTAGGGGTCGCTTTCTTTTAAAAATTTTGTGCATCAGAAGACTCAAGCTACTTGTGGTGGAATTGTGACTCCCGTTGCGCAGTTACACCCCTTTGATCAAGTTACTCGTTTGTCAGATTTCATCGATACATAAAATACGCAACCCATTTTTAACAAAATTAGACTCTCCTAATGGTGACAATCGTACATTTCCTTAAAAATGTTAAACTTCATACTAGCAAGAAAATCAAATTCATTAGTCTTTGTTTTGATTTGCTATCTCAGCTTTTATTGAAAACCCTTCAATTGTGTCCATGCTAAGTCAAAGGATTAACTTTGAAATTCTCAAAAATATCCGAATAAGGGACATCAGAAATGAACTAATATGTTCTGATGCTTCGATTTAGGAATTAAACATTTTTTTTTCAAAAAAGAAGCTTCAGTTAAAAGTTTAAAGAATTGGAAAAAAATATGTTTATATAATTTGCTTCAAGAAATCCTAACTAATTCGAAAGTTGTTCAAGGTAAAAATATGCCAGCTAGAATTTTTGGAAGGCAAAAAGTTGGCAGCCCCTTAACTATGGATTCAGTTACGGGGTGCGAAACAGGTGGTGCTATGAAATATTCATCAGATGGCAAAAAGTTGGCAGCCCCTTAACAATGGACTAATTCATTTTTTAACCTTTTTGTATGAGAGCGGTGTTTAGCAAAATAATGTGTTTAAAAAAAGCTCATTTCACATGAAATATTGATTGTTGGCTACATTTCTAATTAAACATTACGTCAGAAAAATCTCGAATAATTAAAAGCTTAATAATCATATGCACGTGATAATTCCTCCCTTGAAGTAACAAGTACATCAAAATAAAAAATACAGTCCCCATCACGGATGCATCTAAGATCTATTCATGCCTGAAACCGTGATTTTCTAAGATTTCTCCTTTTGTTGTTTCAAGAATTTGAAGTATTTACGGCAATATCACATTTAGATTCGTGTTGCCACATTGAACCGTAAAATTGACAATACTTTTCGTCCAAAAAAATAAAATATTACAGCAATCTCACAGCAACACCTTTAAAGGAAAGATATTTTCTGCACGCTCTGCACCTTGTTGCAGCTTCTTAAGCCATTTTATACCAGGGGCGGATCCAGGATTTTTTTAGGGGGGGGGGGGGCTCAAAATAGGTTAATCCGATAAAAAAAATTTAGGGAGGGGGTGCAAAATAGGTTGATCCGATAAACTTACGTTAGGAGCAAGTTTAATTAACGCAAACTTGAGTCAATTAACTAAATTACACTGCTTCAGACTACGCTAGGGGGGGGGGTGCACACCCCCCTCGCCCCTTCCCTGGATCCGCCACTGTTTTATACCATATGCTTTCAGCTTATTTTTAGTTGATTTTTCCTCTGTACCCTCTGCATCATGCTGCACAATGTCGCACCTTCTTAAGCCTTTTTATACTGGTTGTATATGGAGGCCTTTTTCGTTGAAAATTGAATTTGTGATTGTTCCTGTTTTAAGACTTATATAGTGGTTGTGTAATTTTTTACAAAACCTATTCAAAAAATTAGATTTCATTTTTACTGTCCTCGGTACTTTACTAACGTGTTAACCCAAATATATCCAAGCATCAGTCAAAGTTTCTGTAAACTCGGTTGGACAGGTTTTAACCGATTGCAGTTTGAACAGGTTCATATTCTATAGCTTAAGACTCAAAAGATTTGTTTTGAGTTTTTTTAGCCTTTTGCTACCTGGTGAGTCTAGCCTAGTAGCAGAGGATACATCAAATGGAGGAAGTTTCGATCAATGATTTCAAAACTTGGCCTATTAGATCTCGGTGAAGTAATGCTGGCTTTCTATACTATTGTATATCGATATGTATATGAAAGCCTATCTGAGGGCATGCCATTTCGAGCGTGCTACCGCTTCCTGAACTTTTTTTAGTCGAAAGAACTTGTGGAAAATATTGCACAAAATATGCTGAATCTTCCAGTTGTGCCTTATCAAAAATCTTGAAAAAAAAAAGTTTTCATGGGGATTTATAAAATAAGAAAATTTATTCTCATCTGATTATATTAGTTAATGCAGAAAACCAAGTTTGCGGAGGAAAAATTGTAGTGACCCAGACGGCTGTCTGTCAACCGAGATATGGGTTTAGAAGAAGGCATCGTCTCGAATTTCGTCATGAACGCCTCTCTTAGTTGTTTCCATGATACGCAAACTAAAAAAATGAATGAAACGTGGGTGGAAAATACAGTCAAAAGCTACAAACGTATGATACCAATCACCTTAAGAAGGTTTAGCTTTCCTTTGAAAGTGTAGTTCTCTTTGGGGACAACAGACTGTTAATGTTTCAATATTAAGGGGGAAAGCATTGTCAAATTTAACTAATTAGTTTTGCCTATCTATTTTCAAAGTTCAATGCGGCCACACTGACAAAAATGGGGTACTTGACTTAAATATTCATAACTTCGAAACAATCCAAAGAAAATTCGTTGAAAATTACGGTATAGGCGGTACCTGTACGGCCTATAGACCTATGGTGGGTCCAAGGGGCATTTTTTTTTTTTTTTTTTTTTTTTTTGATGGCATTGGTACTTTAAAAACAACATCGCTGGATATAAGTTGATACTAATGACTAAATGACTAAATTTGGGGAAAAATTGAAAAAAGATTGACTAGAACATGAAGAGTCATACCCTAACTTTTAGCACCTTCATCAGTAATAAACTGACACAACAAGATGAAAAGAAGCAGAAAAATTACTCAGAATAACCGCGTCAACAAAACAAACTAACATGTCAAAATAGTAAATTATTCTAAAAAATAATTTGGTTTAATAATTCATACTAATTATAATTAATGTCAGGCCAAAACAGCGGTCTTCCAATCGTGGAACTGAAAACCGGCCTTGGGGCAACAAGAGTAGCGATAAATTTATTACGGTCCACCTTTAAAACGTGCTATGTATTTTGAATCTCTCTCTATTTTGTTTACTAAACTTGGGTAAGGAAGCAAACCCCAGCACGTGTTTTAAGCTTCTAGAATTTTTGGAGTGTCTGGGGGTACATAAGCCCATTTTTCTGTCATCTTTCCTTCTTGATATCTATATAATACGTAGAATCTTACAATCCTAATTTTTAAATTAGATTTCTAAGACATACTTTAAAGGTTGTTCCTGTTCTCTTGTCTTTCTGTCGGTTTTCTTTCTACAATACCTGGAAACAATAGACAATCAATTTATGTTCTTTTTTTTCTTTCTTTAAACATACCCTGGGAAAAGAAACAAGATTCAAAACACAAAGCTAAAAGCGTCCATATAATGTTAATGCATCTATATAATAAGAGCTTCAGTTTATAGAGTACAGTTATAAACCCAAACCAATGAAAACGTCTGACAATTATTACATCATTTTTTCTCCAAGTCAACTTTTCATCTTCATCTTATCGTTTCGTTTGAATGTGATACTTAGAAGGCAATTTAATCTAATTTCCAGATGGGTACTCGTAGAAAAGCTTCATTCGCTAAATCAACTTTATCTACAATTATACCGGCTATTCCGTTGTTATCTAAAATTACTCTGCTATTACGGTTGCATATCAACCCTAGCATCTCGGCATTTCTTAACTGGCGTCTGGAAAATTTCTAAGCCAGCCACGCGCTAAGTGAACTCGATGTTGAATCAAAATTACAGCTCTCGATATAGAAGGCGAGCAATCAAGAATCCATTCACTAATTGCTAGCGTTCTAATGGATCAAGTCTAAACCAGATGTGGGAGATTATAAATTATTTTTTTTTTAGATATTTTAATGGAGTTTAAACGAATCCCTGATGGGTTAAATTTCATTAATTATCTTAAAAGAGCTAATCAGACAAGCGGCATTTTTAACGCCGTGTGGGGCTTCTATAGTTTCCCATACATTCCTTTTCAATGAAAGTTAGAAAGGTATATAAGTTTCTACATTTATTCCAGGCTAATAAAACATAGCCTAAACCAAAAAAGACATTTTGATAGGGGAATGCTGCTGCAGCTCTATTCACCAATACAATTGAAATTCAGAAGATTTAAGAGCCTTGACCTTCATACTGGCTTTATCTACCGCAGCTGTGATCGACGGAAATTTAAATTGGACAATTATTATGTTATCTGACGCTATAATTTATTCTATATCCACGTTTAAATGTTTATCCTTTTGTTTTTACTACTTTTCATACTGTTAATCTTCGTTGTTCGCTGCGAGCAATATGTTTTTGTTTGAGTGGAAAATTTTTAGTTGCCATCTTTTGCTTTTTTTCAATTCTTTAAACTTCTAACCGAAGTTTATTGTTTTTAAAAAAATTGCTAGTTCCGAAATCGAAGCATTGGAACATATTAGTTCATTTCTGATGCCCCTTATTGGTTTTTTCCCTCTTTGTGTTTCTCTCTCCCTGTCCCTCATAGTCTTCAAATCAAGTAACACCAAGGCCGTTTCCAGGTGTGGGGGCACCGAGCTTGAACCCCTCCTCCCAAAGAAATTTTGTTCGATTCTCAAAAATGTAACAAAATGCATATAAGCAAATTTTGATGTTTTGTAAAGTTTTTTTGTATCCCCCCTGAAAAATTCCCCACCCCACAATACCCCCACCCCCGAAAAAAAATCTCGGATACGCCCCTGAATAATACCATAAAACAATGAGCAGATGAGAAGGAACCTTGACGGTTTTGTAGCATTAAGGTTGATTAAAAAATGTTATTTATTTTAGGGAATTTTTAAAGTCAGTCCTTTAACTCAGCATTAAGACATTTGAAGAATTTTCAATATAAGCTGAGAACAGCAACCCAAAACAAACCCAAGTGAATAAAATTCCCTTGACAGTATGAAGTTCAATATTTTTAGGGAAATCTAACTGTCAGTATTAGATGAGTCTAATTCTGTTAGAAATGGGTTACGTATTTTACATGTCAATTAAAATCGATAAACTTTAAAACCTAATTTGGGCTGTAGATTAATTTCTGGAAGCATTATTCACCTAGCTTAACAACTTTTGGAGATTTTATCATCCATTGGACCTTAATTAACAAATTTAGGTGTTTGATCAAAAGACTCTTTATCATCTTACTGCGCCATGTTCATTTTTATCGAGTGGAACATCAGTAATGATGTTAGAGTTCACTTCCCTTTAAGCACTAAGAAGGCAATATTTCAAAGACAACATCATCTTCAATCTTAAAAGTAAACATCGAACATTAAATTTTCACATGACTGAATCCAATGTCCTATGGATTTTATTTTGTTTGACACTTAGTACTACAAACGGTCCCAATAAACCCAACCAACAAAATTCAACCCTAACAGGGAAAAACTCCATTTGGCTAAATTCAACTCCGGCAGGGTTTAACCTACTAAAATTTTAGACATGCAGAATTCAACCGAGCAAAACTCAACCCAAGCAATCAATGCAAGATTCGACCTGCTAAAACTCGATTTAAGGAATATGGTTCAAGTTCTCATGTGGTCGAAATCCTTTAATTCACTATTCGTTGAAACTTTTCATTTGTCTCTGTAATTCAATTAGTTTTTCTGTAACTCGAGTCGAGATTTGAATACTGCTCACCGAACTAGGCACGATGGATTAGTTAGACCATTTTGTTCTCGAATGTCTTTTCATTCTCAAGACAAAAATTCCCACTGTTTTGAAGTACTCAGTGTCTGCATTGCTGACTTGAAGAAAAACCTGAAAAGTAAACCTGCTAATTCACAAATTTTTTGCCACCACAAATTGAAAGAAAAAGAAAATAAACAACGCATCGCAGCACAGAGCCACCAAATGCCAATATAGAGCGCAACGCCGGGTCAGTTTCTTGCCGTTGAAGGCCTTGCGACATGCCGTGAGATTTGTCTGTGCCCATTATTCGTACTTTTTTTCAGCACTTTTCTTCCGCCCTTTAGAAGCCTAAAGACTATTCAGATTTTCAACCCGTTTCTTTGAATATTATTCCCCGTATTAGTGTTGGGCGACATTGGATATCGATATATCCATCCATCACACCAAATATCGGAACGTAAATATCGATATCGAAAACAATATTATTTTGGCTTTTTCTGGTATCTACCAGTGAACATCCAACAGAGAAAATTGTTTCGCAAATGGCAGAGAAGAAGAATAGCCTATTCAATATACTGACTCATAAATGCTGATACACAGCATGCATAGCTGTAACCATAAGATGGCATAGCCCATTCTGAATCTATGTTTAGTGAGGGTGGGCTCTAGAATGTCACTGATAACCTTCAAAAAGCTTGACTAGATAAAATACCTCCTTGGTATAGGCCTTGTTCAGATCACGTTCCTCAAAATTGCCACATACCCCAATCCACGTTTCTAGAAACTGTATATTACTCCTGCCGATATTCTCCAAGTTGAATGTAAAAAAAGAAAGAGACATGGATTGCACCTCTCTAAAATCTGTATCAGTAGATACAAGGGCCGTCACAATCCCTGTGATTCAGCCACTGCAGAATCAAGCCAGTTTGTGGGGATCACAAGACGAAGTTTCAGCAGTCAATGCCAGGTAAGCTACGTCAGCAGCTGTATATGTCACGGCTCTCTTGATTTTTAGTGAAGAGTCTTTAGTTCCAAGAAAAACTGATCCACACTCAAGTCATGGAAGTCTTGTAGTATGGGTCTAAGAAATACCTATGCGAAGTTGTCATAAAATTAATATCCATGCCTGCCACCAATATCCTTTCCGAGAGTGGATTCCAAGCCTGATTAGTTAATAGTCAAACATTTTGTGATAACAAACTGCAAGTAAGGAGCAACTCGGCCAAATAGCAACGGAACTTTTGTAGCAATAGATGCATCAAATGAATTGGCTTTTTATGTCGACTCCAGATAAATAAAATTCACCAAGTTTCATGTGCCCATCAAAAGCAACGAGTCTGAGAAAATTTGTATGATTTTTTAGAAAGGGGGGGACATCACTAAAAAGTCAATGCATAAAAAAAATCACACCGTCAGATTCGACATATCAGAGAACCATACCGCAAGGTTTTCTAGATTTCCATCTGCAAAAATGTGAAATTTTGCAAATTTTTGCCAGAAGGAAGATCACGGATGCGTGTTTATGAGTTCTGTTTTTTTTTTGTGTGTCTGAGTGTGTGTGTGTGTTTTTCTTTGCCAGGGTGACCGTATCGAACCAAAGGTCATATAAGATCGGGAGAGGGCTCGTTCGAACGGAAATTATAGTTCTAGTTCCCAATTTCGTGACCAAAACGCCTGAAGGGCAACTAGACTCCCCCTCTCCGTCCCATGCTTCTTTTTTTCTCAAAGTCATCCGATCAAAACTTTGAGATAGCCATTTTGATCAGCATAGTTTAAAGGGTCTAGTAGGCCTATCATACCTTTGGGGATGACACGACCCTGAAAGTCCCTGGAGAAAAGGGTTGTAAGTTATGAAATTTGTCTAGTGTTTACATATAGTATTTGCTATTGGGAAATAAACAGATATTTCGGGAGGAGAGTAAATTGTATGTAGGGGGGGGGGGGGTATTTTATGCAGGGGACATTTTCCATGGGAATAATTTTCCGCGGTGAGGGAAGTTTCAGGGGGAAGAACTTTCAAAGGGAAACTATACACGGGGACGGGGTAAATTAACCAAAATTCTTGTGCAATTTTTTTTTATTTGATTTACTTTCTCTTTCCAAATCAATTTTACAAGTAGAGATATTCCGGGAATATTGCCAAGGGAAAATTTTCAAAGGAGTTGAGATTGTCTGGGGGATTTTTCCTTGGGGGGGGGATTTCCTCTGAAGAGATTCTCCATGGGGGAATTACGCGTGGGAGAAACTTTCCATTGAGACATTGGGATGAGAGAACTTCCAGGAAAATTTCCACGGGGGGGGGGGAGGAATTCCTGCATGATTTGAAAAACGATTAAAAATTAAAAGAAATACAAGTCTTTCTTCAAACGAAAGTAGTCTTAAAAATAATTCCTGGCGGAATTGTCCGCAAGAAGTTTTTTTGTGAGGAATTTTCAGCAGGGATGGAATTGTCTAGGGATGGGAGGTCTCTTACGCTAAAGGAACTTTCCAAAGAAATCCAAAGAGGAACTTTCCAAAATTTTATTGGGGGGAGGGGGTCCAAGGAGTGAAAAGGCGGATTTTCAGGCATTTTTAGGCATAAGTAAGGAGCAACATTAAAACTTAAAATGAACAGAAATTACCCCGTACATAAGGGCAAATCTCCCGTCTCAATACCTCGCTCTTTACGCTAACTTTAACTTTTTGTCTAAATCTATTAAAAACAACTCCTGAAAAACAAGAGCTGTCTAATTAGAGCAAGGACATTATTAAAATAAAAAAAGAAACTTTGGCGTGAAGATCGAGGTATTGAGGAGGGGTTATCCCCCTCATATACGGAACAATTTCTGCTCTTTTAAGTTTTTGTGTTGCTCCTTACTGTCAGTTGAAAAAAAAAACGATTTTTAATTTAATTAATGAAAGGCTGAACCACTTCCCAGGGGAAAATATTGACATGTTGCTGATTTGAATAGCCAAAAATAGTCAGTGTACTTTATTTGTCTTTACCCTGAGCCCGAATAATTCGAAGTAATGGTTTTTGTAATATTCGTTCATTTGGTCTCCATAAGCTGTTTGAAATTTTTTGGCACTGTTGGGCTAGAATCTATTCCCACTAAAGTAGCGATGCAAACAATAAGAAATATACCCAGTGTCGTTCATGTGTCAATCCTAAAACTCGGTCGCCCACCTGAGAATTCAGCTCTTAAGTTTCTATTCACTTCCTTCCAAGTTGATTTTAATTCAAAAAATCAACCAGACACCCATAATTATCAATAATTGTACCAGATTATCGAAATAGCGTATCTGCATTAACTCTGGAACATATTCAGCTTTCAACATGAAGGTTTTAGGATATGCTAGAGGAACACGTGAAACTCAAATTTTAACTAAGGGGAGGAACAGAAGCGAATCCAAAGGAACTACTTATTAATAGTCCAGGAAGGGAACGGTTTGATCGGGAACAAATTGCAATATAGATGATTCGTTCACTACCCGACTCAGAAAAATGCGCTGATTCCAAATATGCAAAGTTTGCTCATCTAGCTGTTTCACAAATATGTTTTTTTTTTAGGTTGAGGTTGATTTTGAGGAGGTGAAATTCGTGTTTCCATATAAAGGCGTACAACAACAGAATTGATGTCTAGAATAGGGTACTAGATCACGATGAGTATGAAAATCACCTTTATTTGAACGTAAAATTAAAACTTTCATTCATCTTTTTAGGTTGAACGATGAATATATAGCAAACTACTAAAAATTATGTTTTTGAGGTTGATGTTGATTTTGAGGATGTAAAATTCATGTTTTCATATAAAGGCGTACAACAACGAAATTGATGTCTAAAATTGGGTACTAGATCATCGTGATTATGAAAATCACCTTTATTTGAATGTAAAATTAGAACTTTCATCTAAATATTCCATCAGTTTCATAACCCTTTGGCGACTGACGGGACCTAACAATCCCAGAATGTAAAAATCCTTCGGGCCTATTCTAAATCTATCATTACAGTGATAAAACCTGTTTCATCGTGTTTTGCCTTATCTGGCCAGTCGATTAATGGATAACAGGTCAAAGTTGCGTTCAGTCAGTGAGAGTTGTTTAGCTGATGGTGAAGTTCTGCTGTTTCATTTTTTTTTTTTTTTAAGGTAAGAAATCGGGTTTTTTTATTTATGATAGCAGATTACAGCATAGTAACGTCAGAGTAAAAACTGCAAGAGTTTTTGCTGATTTGTAATAAAACATTTTGGTATAGAAAAAAAATATGATAAAGCCCTTTGGATGCCCGCTGTGAGACCTATTTTAGAGACCTTGCAGCGTCCAACTACTTCCTATATACGAAGTCTGCCAGGGTGTACCTGAAAAATATGAAACAGCTGGAAACTACCAATCCCGACTTGTTTGACAATTTTCAGAATGGGAGCCATGTTATCCGCAGATCCGAAAAATTTTGGGCGGGCCTGTCGTCAGATCTGGTCATTGAGCAGGTCCTCATGCGCTCGTTGAAAACTAACGGTGGTCTTACAAGGGGAAGCGGCATGAGTGAGCTCAGAGGCTGACTTGGTTACTCTCAGCACCAACTTGTAGTGCAATTAATTCGTCGATGCAAACTTTTGTTAAGGTCCAACTTGAGACGAGCAAACACCACAAAGAAGTTAGAGAGTCGAGGATTGAACGCGACAACCATGACACTAGCAAGCTCCTTTACTTTCTTGCTGAGAATACCCCTTTCGCAGAAGACCCGAGCTTGCGAAACATTACCTCTGGAGTTACAGCTGATGAAAAAGTCAACGTCGACACAGCTAGATCCGTCGGACAAGAAATCATGGATAGCATGACAGGGGAACACGTCAACATGTACACATTCAAGAAAAAGTCTGTGGCCGTAACGCTTGCTACTAAAGCTGCACCAGTTATTGACAGACAGTCAGTTGCCGTTGATCCAGCATTCATGTTTCAGCGGCTGGTGACAGTTGCTGGAAATAGCGAAGATGATTTGGAGTCATACTTTAAGTATGAATTGTGTTCACCGCCTCAGTCCCTTTTGGAAGCAAACGGACTTCCACGAACAGCCGATAAGCCTGCCTTCGCCGATGCAATGTGGTGTCTAGTTCCAGAGCATCAGCCGAAAACTGAAGACTTCGTCAAAGATTTCAGTGACACGCATATAGTTCTCCATGGTGGGACACTGCTTCAGCGAATTCCTTGGGAAAAAAACTCACCTATGATAGTATCTGCCAGAAGTACGTTGACTACGTTGCACGGAAATACGGGGCGCAAAGGACGTCGGTGGTTTTCGACGGATACAACCAAGCACCTTCAATCAAAGACATCACGCATTTGAGACGGAAAGGGAAACGATCGTGCCCGCAGATCAATTTTAGCAGGAATGTGGTCTGTTCTACAAAGAAAGAAGTGTTACTAAGCAACTTCAAGAATAAGCAAGCAATCATAGCCATGACCAGTGAGTACCTGACCAAAGCTGGGTGTCAGGTATACCAAGCAGAAGGGGACGCTGATCTTTTCATTGTTCTAACCGCAGTTCGATCTGCTTCTCTTATGCCTACTGTCCTGGTTGGAGACGACACAGATTTGCTTATATTCCTCTGTTATCACTCACAGACAGGTAGCCAAGCGATCTACTTTTACTCTGAACCTCGAGCTGAAATCTCAAAGAATAGAATTTGGGATATAAATGCAACGAAACTCAAACTTGGATCTCGTATATGCAGCACAATCCTGTATGTCCACGCCTTCCTTGGGTGCGATTCAACTTCTCGTGTCTATGGCATTGGGAAGTCAGCGGGACTACAGCTTCTGATAAAAAACAACGAGTTTTACGAATCCGCTAAAGTTTTTATGGACCCACTATCCACCAAGCACGACATTTCAGCAGCTGGGGAGAAAGCAATGATGCTTTTGTTTAAGTGTCCAGGCTCAATTTCAACCCTCGATCAGTTGCGTCATCTCGAATTCATCGAGAAAGTTACAGCATCTCATCTGCTTCGTATGTTGAGTCTAAAGTTCTCCCTCCCATCAGTGATGGTTGCAGCTTCCACTCATTTCGAGTTTATTTGCAAGTTGAATCGTGGAAAACCCTGGGATGTAATCTCAACCCTGGCCAGTTCGGTTGGGTAATTCAGAATGGATTATATCGCCCTAATTTTGGTGAACTCCCCGCTGCCCCTAACTCTCTCCTTGAAGTTTTTCGCTGTAACTGCAAAACTGACTGCTCAAATATGCAATGCACTTGCAAAAGAAATGGCATGAAATGTCCTGGTCCTGTGGAGCTTGCAAGGGCAAGCTGTGCGAACTGTATTACAACTGATTTTCTCGGAGTTGATGATCTCGATGATAACAAAGATCCATGAATATTGATATTTCGTTTTTTCATCACATTTGTATATTATATAACTGAAAAAGTTGAGAATGCTTTAATCGTTAATTAAATCATCAAAATTGGGTGATAGTTGTCATTCTACATTTTAAGACCGGTTTCTTTCAGATTCAGCTTAGTTTAACACTAGATGAGAAAATTCAACCTCCTCCCGCATACTTCCCCTTTAAATATTGATAACCGTTGTTTATCCTTGCAGTTAGAGATTATTTTCAGATTCAGCGTACTTTATTACCCCTAAATGCATATTTTTTTTCGTGGTTCTACGCATTTCTGCAAAAGACATATTTCTCCTCCTCGTTATTTACCTCAACCCCAAAAAAAAACGTATTTGTGAAACACCTAGATGAGCAAACTCTGAATATTCGGAATCAGCACATTTTTCTGAGTCGGGTAGTCAAAGAATCATTTCTATTGAATTTTTTCCGGGTTAGGCCCTTTTTTCACACACTTCCTGGACTATAAGGCTATCTAAATGGCATACCTATAATATTTCGGAAACAGCAGACGGGGATTGAGTGGAAATTTAAAAAAGAGTGAAGCAGCGATGTAAACAGGAAGAAACTGGCCTACTTGTACCCAGGTTATCGAAACAACGTATATACATTAACTCTGGAACAGATTCAGCGTTCATTGAAGCTTCCAGGGGATGCTATAAGAAGATGTGAGCCTCAAATTTTGACTAGGAGAGGAACATAGGTGAATCCAAGGTAGCTATGTATTATGGCTATCCAAATGGCATAACTGTAATATTTTGCAAATGACAGATGGGGATGAATCGTAAATTGTTAGACTGTTTCGGGTTAGGGAAGACAAAGGGACTTCATATTTCGTTTTTAGAATGAGGGAGGGTGTGTGCGCCAAGAATACATATTTCCGATCCTCCTTGTATTTCGTCTCTACAATCAGCTATAAAATGGCACCCATAAGTTTTTTGCTTAGGCGGACCCCTATGCAGAGAGCAAATTTTTGAACTAATTCTGGCTGCAGTGGTTTATGGTACCCAAAATTGGGCCCAATCTTTCTTTTTGTTGTTGTTTTCTTTGTCTCTGATATGTTTCTAACTTGTAAGGATATAAATATGGCCGGGTATACCTTATTGAAAACAAAACTGTTTGGAAGATTAATTGCATCCATCAGATTGGTTTAGGCTTATCTGGGCATGTAGACACAGAGACAAGGGGACCTCAATGAAGACAAAAGCTATGGAAAAAGTGTTTTATTTAATTTTTTTACTCTAAAATAGGCCCAAAGGTTTTCATGTGCAATCAGGTAGGAACTAATTGCACAAATATGCCGGGCAAAACCGCCCAAAGAGAAAAAGAAGATTTAAAAAAAAATTGAAACCCCAAAATAGGCCAAAAGTTGTTTTTCTCCGATTGGTGTAAAACTTTCAGATTATGTAGAATGGACAAGAAGACCCTATCAAGCAAAATAAATCTTGGAAGAAAAATTTTGTTATATCGATTCCTGTTGTGATAAATTCGATTTATTTTTTTATGATTTTATGCTATTCTGCTTTACGATTTTGGACCATAAAACATCTAAATTAAAATTTCAGGACAAAAGGGAACCTCGATTGGGAAACAAGTTTGATCGTATTGGTTCTGTCCTATTTTGGTTTTTAAACAGCAAAATAGAACCCCTTTTAATTAACGACCTTGAAATATGTTTATTTGAACTATCAAGCAGGTACAGCAAAATATAGCATAATATAATTCTTATAGAAAGATAGTGGATACATATTCGTCTATATTCAATGGTGTAACAAGATGTGTTTATGATGGATTCAACCGCATAGAACGCCGAAAATTATACAGATTTTCAACTCATTTGAATAACGCTTATCATCTCTATCCACCCAAATTTCTATAGTAAAATTATTGTAAATATTTCTCTTACAAAGTTATAGTTATTCAAAGAATTTAACTGAACATTCTAACTTTGTATAAAGTGTAAATAGCAAACCATAATTTTAATGCTTAAGCTAAAAATTCTTAAGCAAAAATGCAAATTACAGAAAAAAAAATCCAAAAAGTAAGTTTTTCAAAAACATGTAAAGAGTTACAGTAGACCAAAGACAAGCAAAAATAAAGTCATATAAAATTTGAACTTAAAACAAATAAAAATTTCTATCGATGGATAAATAAGACGCAAAACAAATATAAATGAAAATCAATAATCAGGTCAAACTTAAAACCAACACAAATTACCACAAACATTAGTAGGGCTAGTGCCCCCTAATCCTATTGAAGGTCATTGCATCATTTACGCTTTGCTGAAAACAAAATATAATTAAGTATTTTTTTATTTCTTTTATATTCTTAATAAAACCATAGACTACCGAGAGTTCCAGGAATGAACATTATTATATATTAAACAGCCAGTCTACTTTCATTATAGTTCTTTTCGGTAATCTTGGTTTTTATGATGATTTCCTTCTTTTTTGTTGTTGTATTTGTTGATGTTTTTCAGATAAAACATCTCGGTTCAAAATACATAACGTTTTCAATGAAACACCGACGACATACGAGCAACTTGATGGTTCCAGAGGAGGTAAGGGGACAGGTAGCACCACTCTTATTTGTAAAGCCTGATGAACCTTTAGATACCATTTTTTGGTTATGTCTGTCGTTGTTGATACTTTTTTCAAATAAAAACACGAGACTCGAAATACAAAATCGTTTTCGAGACTTGAAAATCGTTTTCAGCAAGCCGCAAATAACGCTCTGGTCTTTAAAAGACTTAGGGGTGATCAGTCACGTACTCAGAAAATAATTCCAAGGGAAGCTGACCAGAGGTTGCTGGGCCAATCAACGGAAAACTTTAAAATTTCTTAGAAAAAACGGTATTTTAAGGCATTACTTTAAGTTATTTTAGCTCTTTGAATGCAAGTTTTGTGTAGGGACTAAGCAACGAATGATAAAACCAAGCAGATTAAATAAGATTTAAAAACAGAATGTAATTTTTTCTTGAGGGGGGATACAGAACCTTTAGACCCCCCCCCGTGGATTCAAGCCTGGGGATATATCCCTACTTCTGTTTGTGGTATGTTCTGTTGGTTTTAAGTTTGACCTGATTAGTCATTTAAATTTTTATTCGTTTTTGGTCTGTTTATTTTGAGTTTGAATTATTATACGGCTTCATTCCTGCCCGTCTTTACTTTCAATGTATCTCACTATTTAATAAGGCTCATTTAACAGAATTCTTTTTTATTTAATTGCAATAAAAGTGTCACAAACACAACAACATTTTTCGAAAAAAAGGGTAACTTAAATTCATACAAAATCAATATTATTATTTTAAATGACGATACTCCTATTCTAGCAAACAGAGCAGAGACATACAATTTTCATTTGGTTTTTGCACACAAATCAAGAGCAACTGAGCCGTGGCATCGACAGGCAGAATACCGCTCCAGGAAAGGAAAAGTCATTCAAGAAATATATTAAAAGAGAAAGGATGCACCAAAAGAAAACCTTGGTCAGAACAAAACCTCTGAAACAACTCACCTTTGGAAGCCCCCTCCCCAATATTTGGGCAATTTTTGGTGGCACCATTGAACCTAATGTCAACACCCATAATTCTTTAAGACTTTTGTTTCTGTTCCGTCAATATCTAGGAACTCCTTTGGAATTAAGTAAGTCTTCATTCAAATAGGCTTCTGCTGAATCCTACTTGATCACTAGATTGAAATGTGCGGCCTCAAGTGACCTTTTTGCCTTCTTCTGCGCTTGAAAATGATGCATCGAATTCACACGGTTTTAGTAATTGACGACCTGACACCCCAATCCGTATAAACAAATTTTTCCTGTTTGATGTGGGTCGCAATGAAAGACAGAAGCCAACTTTCGATCATTATCTAGAAACACCAGATACAGTAATTATGTAAAACAAATAAACTCTGTAGCTTTGGAATAGGTCAAAATGATAACACATGGCCCTTCTTAACTATTGTTTCTATATCTCTGATCGTTCGGAGATGTAACATCATGTCATTGGTTTTGAGGATAATTGAGGAAGGCAGCTTTTTGTACATGCAATTTATAGGTAAGAAATTTCACAGAAAGGTTCGATGGTTCAATAATTGGACAATGAGAATGTTCTCACCGGTTGTCCATCCCAATTATTTTCCTTTCAAATGATGTATTTACTTTCTAGTCTCTTAGGAACTTAGATGTCGATATTAATGAGTAAATTATCAAGATTCTCCTGAGAATGAAAAAGATTGACTCGATGAAGAGACGCCATGTTGTTTATTTTAACAACAGCTTCTTCAACGCAGTGTTTGTAAACGACCTAGGGAGGAAAGATTCTCAACGAAAAGCTAAAATACATACAGTACCATTATTCATAATTTTTTGTGTAAACCAAATTAAATTGGCTATATTTCGACATTCCTGGATGAATATAACTAACAACCCTGTTCCTCTGACTAATAAAGTTTCTGAAATCACTAGAAGATTTTATTGTGTACAATTTTTATTTATTTTTTTTTTTGTATTTCAGTTCCGCTCTTACAATCAGAAGGTGTGGATCAGAAGGTACAAGAAATAGTAAAAGTCAAAATTCCTTGTTTAATTTATGTACGGTATTAACGCTTCTCGAGCTGGTCACAGGTTGAATAGAGGGTCAATGCCATTCCTAGAAACAGGCTACTCCTTCCTTCCCCTAGAAAAGCACTCTGAGATTTCCCAAAATGATGGGAAAATTACTTAGATTCCCGATTTTATAGTCGATCAATTTCAAGCCATGTTGTTTATTTTTTCCATCAAATAAATACATCTATTGTTCGTCCAACTTGTTTCAGCCAAGTTATGCACATTTTTTATTCTACATTAGCTATAAAAATCCCGTTTTATAAACTATACATCTAGTGCTTCTGTGCGGATACAACTTGATACCTTTAAATAAGCATTTATTATCCGTCATACTCCCTCACATAGAGTAACCTAGGCACAGGTTTGAGAGCATTCAGACCTGGGTCCTAAAGGCAATAAAATTCAAGAAAAACTAGAATAATTTGAGTGCTAACGTAGGAATTTGTTGTCTAAGGCCTTTGTATTTTTAATTTTTTTTTTTCTTTCACAGGTTTGACTCCAGCCTCCTTAAAAAATTGCTCCATGCGGGCTTACACAAAATGTGAGCAGAAGGAAAATGCAAGAAAAACCTGCCATCGGTGAGACTGAAATATATGAACCTTTGGTATTAAGCTAAAGCTTCTACCGATAGACCCAGATAACCATTAGGAAGGTTTTTTTTTTGGTTTTTTTTTCGAAGGTCCCTCTAAAGGCAAGTTGATGCTGCGCTTAAAATTGCGCAGTAGCAAGGGGTTGGGTGAGAACATATTTCCACCTTTCCTTTTCTTGTGCAACAATCCTTTGATTTTAATGGTCGATTGAATGTCGTTCCTTCATTCAGTCTTTTTTTTTTTTTTTTTGCTTCGACCAATTCCTCTTAACACATCATGCAATTTGGAGCCTTCTCGTGTTCTGTCAATGTTATATCTATGTGCCTCCAGCCACTGTTTCCGTTTTTTCTGACAAATTTTTTGTTCCTGTTGTGTTAAAGATCTTCAAGTAAAAACAAAATAACACTATTTTTCTTTTTAGAGTAAATCAAACAACGTCACTTAACCTTTACCCCATTTTTGGCTAACCTATAATCAAACAAATTAGAAAACGATCTTTTGGTTTCATCTCGTGGATAGTTTCATCTCTTGGATAGTTAGATGAGCTTCAACTCAGGTGATTACTCCCTTGGTAATAACTAAATCACGTAAGCTAGCAGTTACATGATCAGGCCGAGTAATGAAGCCCGTAAAATAAATATTCAACTCGAACAGCCTCATAAATATCTGACTGGTTTTCGTGGGACTTTTCTCTGTAGGAATCAGAAACAGTATGTTCTTCATGTTCTACTCCTTTGGGTGTATTCCTTTGGGGCGTCTACTTCTTTTTTTCGTTCAGAAGAAAATGGAATCATTGGGCACGGCTTGTTTGGTTTTCTTGCAATTCAAATGGATTGTTACTACCTTCATCGCCTTGTTGTACTTGGCAATTGGCATCCCTGTTCCTTTTCAGTTTTTTTTTTTTTTCAGATAAGAGTTTAGCACTTGCTTTGGTGTTTTTCTCTGCAATTGCCTTCCGTTTCCGGTTTTGACAAATCGACGGTCACAACGGGGGAAAGACGAGTGTCTTTTCTTTGCAACAGCAACCCGACGGTTGTTTGGTTTTGCTTTAAAACATTTCCAACTGAAGAATATGTCTTTGTTCGTATAATTACAACCTAGAGTTAATATTTATACCTAAAAACATAAATTGATACGTAAAATGTGTATCGGGTTCAGCGGTCCAAACATGTAGAGAACAAAAATAAGTTAGAACGGTATTGAATGGCAATATGACTGGCCTATATTAACTATAGATGATAATGGTAAAATATAGAACAGTAGAATAGGATATTACACTTAACTTGTGTCTCGATTTCGCTGACTGACATACAGTTCGTGGTAACAAACTATAAGTACGGATTGGGTCAGCTCAATAGTAACCGCCACTCTAAAAAAGAAAATTTTGATAACAATAGATACATAAAAAGAATTGTTTTTTTTTTATGCTGTTCCAAATTTATGAAAATAATTGAGTTTAATGTTACCCAACAAAAACTATAAGCCTGAAACAAATTTTCCAATTCAAAAAAAGGATACCCGTCAAAATGTGAAGTGATCTTAATAAAAATCACACCAAGATATTCAGTGTACCAGAGAACCCCACTGTAGAGGTTCTAAGCTCCTAGTATATACAAAATTTGGATATTTTTTTTCCCGGAAGAACGATAACGGATGCATGTCTATCCATTTTTATTTCATCCCAGGGGTGATCAAATCGAACCAATGATCCTAGAAGATCAAGAAATTTAATATTTGGTTAAAAATTAAAAGTTCTAGTGTTTTTCTTTTTGACTGATTAAACAAATTGGAGGGCTCCCATCGCATGCCCCTTTTTCCCCAAGGACATCCGATCAAAATTTTTAGACAGTCATGTGATTAACTATCATTTTTTCCCCAAAGGCATCCGATCAAAATTTTGAGACAGCCGCTTATTCAGCATAGTTGGAAGGTCAAATAACTCGGATTTCTCGCATAATTTGAAAAACGGTCAGAAATTAAATAAAAACAAGTTTTTCCAACTGAAAGTAAAGAGCAACATTAGAGCGAACAGAAATTGTTCTGTATAAGAGGGGGGCTGGTCTTTCCTTAACCTTCGTTCTTCACGCTAAAGTTTTTTACTCTTTACGCGTTTCTTCAAAATAGACTGCTCAAAAACAACGCCCATTGAATTTAAATGAGAAATATTTTTAAGGAACTTTGACTTTAACTTGAAGAGCGAGAGTTGAAGAAGGGGTCACTGGCGGATCCAGGGGATGGGGGACTCTGGCCCTCCCAGGATTTTTTCTGGCACCCTCATTCCTAGTTTTCTTTTATTTTTTACTCATTTTTTGACATAAATTTGTCATTTTAGTCAATTATTGGTACCCTTGTCACATTGAGCCCCTTCCCCAAGATTTTCCTTTAGATCCGCCCCTGGAAGGGGTAGCCTCCTCATACACGGAATAATTTCTGTTCGTTTTAGATTGTAATGTTCAGCACTTTCAGTTGAAAAAAAAACTTGTTTTTCTTTAAATTTAATAGCCTATAAGCAAATGTCAACTGTCCGTACGAAAACAACCTTGAAACACCAAAAGCTAACAGCGTAAATTAAGCTCAACAAACGTGGCAAAACAAAGATATTCAAATCAGCAAAACGAAGAGACGTGAATGACGTAATTAATAGGATCACATGGGTACCTCAACTTACTAGTCACAATTGCACATGTCACAGAACCTCGACAAGTTGGGGGACAAGTTGGAGGTCCTCCACAATTCAGGTGGGTTCGGGCCCAGGGCTACAAATCGTCACGGGCCCCTCACTAGCGCCAATAACAATTCGTTCTTCACCGCAATCATCCCTACTAAAGAAGGCCGGTTAGGTCCCTTTCAGTCAAAAGGGACAGTCGGCTTATTTATTCGTTCATATCACACTGTAAACTGAAGTAACACTATATGTTTATTAACAAATAGAAAAATATATTCAATGTTTTCTATTATTAGCCCTTAAATTCGAACTCGTTTTTAAATTGTGTTTATCCTGAATATTAAATCATTGTTTTCATAGCTATAAATATAAAACATGACATAGCTTTAAAATGAGTGTTTTGTGTTTTTGTGTAGCCTAAACTACGCTCCAAATAATGAAGTTCAAGGGAACTAACCTATTGGAAAAAAAGCATACATGATTAAAAAAATAGCGTTACTTGTAATAATAAAGGTAAATAGAAACATCAGAGGGGCCTTATAATTCTAAAGCCAGTGGAGGTACCCCAAGGCTAGGTTAGAAGGAACCCCGTCCGTATCTCTACGAAGAATCCCGCCATAATTTAAATGCCACACGTCAAAGAAGTTACCTGAGGCTAATTCATAAAAATAACACATTAATTGACATTAAATGCACTTATATACATTAAAAATACGCAGGTTTTTTTTTTAACTTGGACTCTTTTTAGCCTTGATTTGCACTTTTTCGAAACGTCGGCAATTGACAGCCCTGGTCCTGGTTTGGTTTCAGATGGTTTTGAGACGACAGTTCTACATTTGACTGTTTAATTTTTTTATGTGTTGACTTAGTTTTGTAGTTGTCGCCAATCAAACAGTTCGTGGTAACGAACTGTAAGTAAGGAGCGACCCGGCTCAATGGTAACCGAAACTCTAAAAAAAGGAATTTTGATACCAAGAGATACATCAAAAGAATCAGATTTTAATTCTGATTTCAAATATATAAGTTTCATCAAGTTTAATCTTACCTATCAAAAGTTACGCGCCTGAGAAAATTTGGCTGATTTTCGAAAAAAGGGGTAAAGACCCCCTAAAAGTTATAGAACCTTAATGAAAATCACACCATCATATTCAGCGTATCAGAGAACCCTACTGTAGAGTTTTCAAGCTCCTATCTACAAAAATGTGGAATTTTCCATTTTTTGCCAGAAGAAAGATCACGGATGCGTGTTTATTTGTTTATTTGTTTTTTGTTTTTTTTTCTTTTTCCCAGGGGTGATCGTATCGACCCAGTGGTCCTAGAATATCGTGGGAGGGCTCATTGGAACGGAAATTAAAAGTTCTAGTGCCCTTTTTAAGTGACCAAAAAAAATGGAGGGCAACTAGGCCCCCTCCCACGCTCATTTTTTCCCAAAGTCACCCGATCAAAATTTTGAGATAGCCATTTTGTTCAGCATGGTCGAAAATATTATAAATATGTCTTTTAGGATGACTTAATCCCTCGAAGCCCCCAGGAGGAGGGCTAAAAGTTATGAAGTTTACCCAATGTTAACATCTAGTAGGCCGATTGGTTATTGGGACCCGGCTCAATGGTAACCGAAACTCTAGAAAACGGTATTTTGATAAAAATAGATACATCAAAAGAATTGGATGTTAATGCTGATTTCAAATATATAAGTTCCATCAAGTTTAATCCTACCCATCAAAAGTTACAAGCCTGAAGAAATTTGGCTGATTTTCGAAAAAAGGGGGAAAGACCCCCTAAAAGTTATATAGAACCTTAATGAAAATCACACCATCATATTCCGCGTATCAGAGAACCCTACTGTAGAGGTTTCAAGCTCCTATCTACACAAATGTGGAATTTTGTATTTTTTGCCAGAAGAAAGATAACGGGTGCGTGTTTATTTTTATTTTTTTTTCCCCAGGGCTGATCGTATCAACCCAGTGGTCCTAGAATACCATGGGAGGGCTCATTGGAATGAAAATTAAAAGTTCTAGTGCCCTTTTTAAGTGACCAAAAAAATGGAGGGCAACTAGGCCCCCTCCCACGCTCATTGTTTTCCCAAAGTCACCTGATCAAAATTTGTAGATAGCCATTTTGTTCAGCATGTTCGAAAATATTATAAGTATGTCTTTTAGGATGACTTAATCCCCCGAAGTTCCCGGGAGGAGGGCTGAAAGTTATGAACTTTACCCAATGTTAACATATTGTTTTGGTTATTGGGAAGTATACACTACAGACGTTTTCAGGGGATATTTTTCCTGGTAGTGAGGGGAGGAGGGGTCGGAGAGGGACGTACGCAGGGAGGGGGCCTCCGGGCCTCCCCCCCCCCGAAATCTCACGATTTTTTCATTTTCCTATAATTTTCTGATTTTTCTCACAGGCCACTCCCCTTGAAACAAATTTTCCCCCCCCCCCGAAACAAATTCCTGCGAACGTGCCTGGGGTCGGGGGCTATGTAGGAGGATCTTTCCATGAAGGAAGTTTTCATGGGGGAAGGGACATTGCTATGAAGGGGACGCCGGACTTCCCAGCATTATTTAAAAAAAGATCAGAAATTAAATATAAAAAAAACAAGTTTTTCAACTGCAACAGCAGCAACATCAAAACTTTAAACAAACAGAAAATATTACATATATGATTGGGTTCACCCCCTAGTCAATGCCTCACTCTTTAAGCCAGAGATTTTTTAGTACTTTCATAAGAGCTATTTATTCTAATTAACGGCCTTTGTGATTAAGCGGTCATTTTTAAAGAATTGGATCAAAATTCGAACTTTCGCTTAAAAAGCAAGGTATTGACTAGGGGGCGAACCCCCTAATACACGTATTAAAAATATACGAATATAGAAGTTCGTTACGTAAGTTAATTCGTAAGTTACGCATATTTATTACTAATAAAAACATTCGTAAATAAAATGAAACAAGTTTCGAGAAAGCCATTTAACTAAATAAAAGTAAATTAATATGAAAATTTTGTTTTAATTATTCATGTACTGTGAGCCAAGATCAAAACCTGCATTTATTCAAAAACGTTCAAAAATTAAATAAAAAAAACAAGTTTTGTTTTAACTGAAAGTAAGGAGCGACATTAAAACTTAAAACGAACAGAAATTATTCCGTATACGAAAGGGGCTTTCCCCTCCTCGACGCCTCGCTCTTTACGCTAAAGTTTTTATTGTTTTAAAAATTAAACTTGTGAGACAGAGTCAAACTTTAGCGTAAAGAGCGAGGCGTTGAGGAGGGGAAAGCCCCTTTCGTATACGGAATAATTTCTGTTCGTTTTAAGTTTTAATGTCGCCCCTTACTTTCAGTTAAAAAAAGTTGTTTTTTTTATTTAATACTTAGAGAGGCCATAGAGCTTCCGTAGAGCTGCCAGAAGTATGAATTGTATTGTTTTTTGTTTTTTTTTTGTATGTCGACAACAAATTGATTGATTGACTGATTAAGATAGTCGGCTTTACCTTGAAATTTAACTGTAATAGTTTGCAGACCAAGTTCCTTCTAGTTTAAATAATTTGACCCAACATCCAAGTCAATTTATAAAAAGTTTACTAATTTTTTGTCCCAAAATTAGTCATTTTTGTGCCCCTCTATAAGGTTCAACTGAGGAGCTGTATGCTTCGCACACTCCCCAAACCGGCCATGGGGGTTGGCAAACGTCTGGAAAAGGCTTTTTTTTGTTTTTCGATGCAAAATACCTGGCCTGTCAGCCTTTCTACCTGTGCTTGAGTGCAGCTGTGGGCTTCAATAAGAAACTAGTCAAGGTTTAAACTTAAAAATATATTATCTTAGCAAATTATTTTACAGTAGTTAATCTTGTGAATAGGACCACAAGGAACTTCCTGACCATTTACTGTAGGCAGTGAACTATAAGGTACGATTACCACTGCATAAAACCGCGAGGAGTTACCCTAAAGGCATGCTTAGTTCAAAATGATATGATATCTTTCTAAAACAGATTTTACAAGTTGTTTTTTGTTTTGTTTTTTTACAGGAAAAAAACAAGACCCTTTCCAGGCTGCATTCTTTTAATCTGGCAAAACAGCCCTATTTAGTTAAACAGATAATTTTTAAAACGCAAAAAACACATCACATTCAACCAAAACATTTTTTTCCCAACGATTGCTTGGGATTCGTTGCATTCTAAATTTTATTCAGAAGACAATGCCGAGCACCATACATCTTGATGCTGGTCTACTGACCTGCTCGAAATAGATTGATCCAACCAATGAAAAATAAGCTCCACCCAAACTTGCTAAATTAACTTGCTCTCCAGGAAGAGCTCCACCCATAAAACATTCCAAATTTATGACAGTCACTTGATAGAAAGTTGACTCCAGTTCCAGAATACCAGGCGCTTACTAAACATTGTTCGGCTTGTGTTTATGGTTTTTCATCAAAAATGAGTTTGTTAACCGGATATCCAGGTGGGATGACTGATGAGTATTATTACAATCCAGGCCACTATGAGGATGGACACTATCCAGCAACAATTACTGATCATAGGATTCAGTATTATACAGATTGGGGATCAGCATATAATCCCTTTAGTCCTGACAGAGCAGGGTACTATAGTCCATATAAGGCAGGTCTGGATTACGAATCAGACGGAAATATAGAATACTCGCCTAAAAGAGACTTTCAAACTGAATATGTTCAAGCAGATTCATATACTAATGAAATGGGTGTTGTGGTGCCACGCGTTCGTGTAGTAAAAAGACGAAATACCGCAAACAAAAAAGAGAGAAGAAGAACATTGTCTATTAACAGTGCATTCAGTGAGTTAAGAGACAGTATCCCAAATGTGCCATCGGATACAAAACTTTCAAAAATCAAGACTTTACGCTTAGCAACCTCATATATATCCTATTTGTCTAGGATTCTAGAAACGTCAGAGGATGCTTCACCGTCAGGATTCAGAGCTGACCTCACCCGTCCACCTAGAGCGAATCGAAGTCAGCAAGCTGCTCTTCTCAAAGAAGAAATAGCGAAGTCGAATTCACCCACACTGAAACAAGACCAGGTTTATTTTTATTTCCTCCTTATTATTGTCGTTTATCTTGTTAGTATTGGCAGGTAGGGATTCCTACTGCCCCAATAGCTATTAATAATTGAATGGCAATATTTTTGTATTGACCTGCGTTGCCGCGGCAACACAGGTTTTTGCAAAGCTTCTGCTGTGGCACACAAAAATAACACACAACGACGAACAGAACTTCAATCAACAAAATATAATGAATTATCTTCCCATGATATGGTCCAATTTTTTGTAATTCCGTAAAAAATATTTTCTTGGACATCTTTAAAATATTCGGGTTTAACAATTTTTCTGGGGCATGTTAGGGCCTTTGCATATATCCCTTCGCTTAATCTGGGCAATGCTCGGGCGTTCATCCCTTGCTAATGGTGCTCTTGCTTTGCTCGAGTGGTGCTCAGGCTTTCAGCTTTCCCTCTTTCACTTTCTGTAGAAAAAAAACCATAAAAAACGGTAGGCCTAAGTGTCACGCCATTATAAGAAGTATGCGAGGCTACATTTTCGTGGGCTGAAGGCATGAGGAAGTAGAAGGAGATGGCGCAGCATAAAGCCTTCTTTAATAGTGTATTAAATAATAAAAACTAGTTTTTTGAACTGTAATTATGGAGCAACAAATGGAGCAACTCAAAACGAACAGGAATGATTCCGTATATGAAGGGGTTGCCCTCCTCCTCAATACCTTACTCTTCGCACTAAAGTTATTAGTGCTTTTAAAAAAGCTATCTATACTAATTAAACGACCCTTATGTTCTAGGAGTCGTTCTTAGAAAAGCGTGCAAACAGTCAAACTTTAGCAAAAGAACAAGATATTGAGGAGGGGGGTAACCCCTTCATATTCGGAATAATTTCTGTTAGTTTCGAGTTTTAATGCTGCTCCTTACTTTCAGTTGAAAGAGCTTTTTTTTTATTTGAGTTCTGATCTTTTTCAAATAATGCCAGTAAATCTGACTCGCCCTACATGAAAAATTCCCTCCCCTCTTGGGAAAATCCTCTGTGGAAAGTTCGTCTCACATAACATACATCCCCCTTCAAATTTCTTCTGGAGAATTCCATCCTTGCTGAAAATCCCAACCCCCTCCTGTAAAATTTCTTGCAGAAGATTCAGCATGAAAAATTCTCCTTGGCATACATTCATTTGAAAAGGACTAAGTTATAATCGTTTTTCCGATTACTCTGGAAATCCCTCCTTTAGTGGAAATTATTTTCCGGAGATCCAAACATGCTGAAAATTCTCCCCGGACAATTCCCCTGGAATAAACATCTCGACAAGCAAAATTGAGTTGGCAAAGACAAAGTAAGACAAATAAAAATAATTTCGTATAGGAATTCAGTCAAATCCCCCCAGTGTAAAATTTCTGCTGGAAAGTTCACCCCCGGAAATTTTCCTTCAAACGGAATACTATCCCCAAGGAATCCCACCCCAAGCGAAAAATCCCCCCTCTACCCGAAAAATGTCTGTATACTTTCCAATAACAAATGCTATATGTAAACAAAGGGTAAATTTTATAACTTAAAACCTATCCCAAGGGGCTCGGGAGGGCGGGGGGGGGGGGGTTTCATGGTATCTCCATGGGCATAGTTTTGGGACTTTTTACCTATGCTAAAAAAATTGCTATTTCAAATTTTGATCGAACGATTTTGGGGAAAAAAGGGGCGTGGGATCGGGGCTAGTTGCCCTCCAATATGTTTGATCGCTTAAAAAGGGCACTAGAACTTTTAATTCAATTTAGAATGAATCCTTTCCCGATATTCTAGGACTATTGTTTCGACGAGGTCACCCCTGGGAATAAGAATAGTAAAATAAACACGCATCCGTAATATTTCTTCTGTAAAAAAATACAAAATTCCACATTTTTGCAGATGGGAACTTGAAACTTCTACAGTAGAGTTGTCGGATACGCTGATTCAATCGTGTGATTTTCATTAAGGGGGTATTTCCTTTTTTTGAAAATAAGGCAAATCTTCTCGGGCTAGTAACTTTTGATTTGTAACACTTTTGATTGGTTTTTTAGAGTTTTGGTTACTATTGATCGAGGTCGCAGTAACTAAGTTACAGTTCATTACCATGAACTGTTCGATTACCCATAAAAACAAAATTTCTGCGTTGCGTTTTTTCTGCGTTGCCAAAATTATTGTATTGATATTGTATTCAATGAAAAAAAAATTTCAACTGAAAGTAAGGAGCAACATCAAAACCTAAAACGAACAGAAATTATTGCGTATATGAAGAGGTTTGTCCCCGCCTCACCACCTCGCTCTTTACGCTAAAGTTGTTTAGTACTTTTAAAAAGCTTCTTATTGTTCTATTTAGAAGACCCTTTTGTTTCAGGAGTCATTCTTAAAGGAGTAGAACAAAATTAAAACTTTAGCTCAACGAGAGAGAGTTGTTGAGGAGGGGGAACCCCCTTCATATACGCAATAATTTCTATTCGTTTTAGGGTTTGATGTTGCTCCTTACTTTCAGTTAAAAAAAAATCAGTCAATTTTTGATTGTTTTTTAAATAATGCCAAGAATCTGACCCCCCCCCTCCACGGATAAATCTCCCTCCCCATGGAAATATGCTTTAGACAATTCAATCCCGGTGAAAATTTAACCCCGGACAAATACCCTTAACAACTCCACGCGTAAAATTGAGATGGAAAAGAGAAAGCAAGACGCATAAAAGAATTTTGTATAGGAACCCTGGCAAATTCTCCGAGTTTATAATTTCCCCTGATAAGTTCACCCCCTGAAAAGATCCCATTCCGTGGAAAATTCCCCCTTAGAAAAAAACACCAGCAGAAAACTCACCCCCCCCCCCAACCAAAAATGTATGCGGGCTTCAAAATAACAAATACTATGCGTAAGCAATGGGCAAATTTTATGATTTAAATAACTTTTCCCTGGGGCTGTGAGGGGTCACGTTATATCCAAAGGCATAGTTATTGGGCCTTTAAACTATGATAAACAAAATGACTATCTCAAATTTTGATTGGACGATTTTGGCAGAAAAGGGGTGGGGATGGGGCCTAGTTGCCCTCCCATCTTTTTAGTCACTTAAAAATGGCACAAGAACTTTTATTAACCGTTCGAATGAGCCCTTTCATGGTATTCTATGACCACTGAGTCGATAAAATCGTCCCTAGGGAAAAAACAGAAAAAAAAACAAAAAAAAAAAAACAAATGAACACGCATCCTTGATCTTTCTTCTGGCAAAAAATATAAAATTCCACAATTTTGCAGATAGAAGCTTGAAACCTCTACAGTAGGGTTTCCTGATACGCTGAATCTGCCGGTGTAACTTTCATTAACATTCGATGATTTTTAGCGGGTGATTCCTCCTTTTTTCAAAGATCAGACAAATTTTCTCAGGCCCGTAACCTTTAATGTGTAAGACTAAACTTAATGAAACTTATCTTGAAATCAGCATAATAAGCCGATTGTGATACATCTATTGGTATCAAAATTCCGCTTTTTCGAGTTTTGGTTACAATTGAGTCGGGTTGCTCCTTACAAACAGTTCGTTACCACGAACTGTTTGATCAATTGTTATCAAAATTCCGTTTTTTAGAAATTCGGTTACTGTTGAGCTGCGTCGCTCCTTACATACAGTTCGTTACCACGAACTGTTTGATATACTCGTGCGTGTATACATATAGTGTAGCTTATGTCTGTCTTCCGGTTCACAGGATTCACAGCTGAACAATTCCAGGTAGAAATATAAACATTTGTGCAGAATAATTTTGGAATCATTTGAACTGACAGAAAATGAGAAGTCGAAATATATAAACTAAAAAATAAATAAATGAGGTAAACCAAAATCTGGAAATGTATCGTTATGATAACAAACGTGGGAGGACTGGGGCCCCAAGCACCTGGCTATAGCAAGCTGAGGGAGGCCCACCGGAGGCTATATTTGCGAGAGCCAAAGGTCCAAGCGAGCTAAGGAAGGCGACAAAAGGCCAGTAAAGCCGCCTCTTTTGATGGTACACTTATTAAATATGCAAAATTACTGCGGTATGTAAGGAGTTTGTTTGAGGAAATACTAAAATATAAGCTAAACTAATCAGGCTAAAAAAATCCAAAAAAAAGATAAACTAAAAAAAAAATTTGGAAATATGATTTCATGATAACTATCTATTCATTTATCCTTTCTTTGAATTTCCCGCTAAATTATTCAAGTTAAAAAGCAGAAATTGATGCAGCATAATTTTAGAATCATGAGAATAGTCATAGGCTGACAAACCTGAAAAAATGTAAACTAAAGAAAGCAAACAAAAATCATGCAGGGGTAAACGGGCCAAGCCGCCTACCGTATTGATTGGAGGAATATCGTTTCAGGCTGAAGAACAGATCTGTAAGGGCTGAAGAACCGGGGTAGCTTTTAAATGAAGTACTACATCTCCTTGTCATTGTGTAAGGTTTTGGTTGCCAGCTAAGGAGACACATGCTAACCAAACGGTTTTCCTCGCTTTGAAGGATGGGGGGCTTAAACCTTTGGCTTAGGGTTTTCGAGCAAGACAAATCGATTGAAGGTACTTGTATGATAAACCCACTACTGCTCAAGTTGTTCATTCAGTAACGCATTATAGAACCGCTTTTTTCCGTTAGTTTCTTTCATCTGAGCGTGAGACAAGACAAAGAGAAGTGACTAGAGAATAGAATAGATGGAAAATATATAATTTGAGCTGTTTTTTCACATTAGGGGATGTGGGTGAGAGTAAAGTATTTGGACAGTGTGAAGCTGGGAAATGGTTCTTACTACATAATATGCAGAATAATTGTAGCTAACACATTAGGCATGCAGACCCACTATACTTTAACCCTACCCCCCTAATGTGAAAATATATAGCCCAAATTTGTTTCTAAAGTATTATATTTTTATCTTACTTTGAGAGAAACATATCCGAAGAATGTTAGGTAGGGGGCATATCATACAAGTAACCGAATTAATATCTTAGGACTTGATGTTTTCGGCCTTTTCACCCTCTTTGGGCAAAAGCTGGTGTTGTCTATCACAAAATGGCAGAAGACTCCAATTTGTTGCCATGCAATCTCTTTGTTACTTAAAGAGGACACTCTGATTAGGATTTCTCTTCAAGTGAGTCCTCCTCAAAATTCTACGTCCCCTTGTTTGATACAATCACCCCTGGAGAGAAAGGAGATATATCAATACTATACAACCATTTAATTTCTGATCGTTTCAAACAGTTCGTGGTAACGAACTGTAAGTAAGGAGCGACCCGGCTCAATGGTAACCGAAACTCTAGAAAACGGTATTTTGATACAAATAGATACATCAAAAGAATCAGATTTTAATGCTGATTTAAAATATATAACTTTCATCAATTTTAATCCTACCCATCAAAAGTTACTTGCCTGAGAAAATTTGGCTGATTTTCGGAAAAAGGGGGAAAGACCCCCTAAAAGTTATAGAACCTTAATGAAAATCACACCATCATATTCCGCGTATCAGAGAACCCTACTGCAGAGGTTTCAAGCTCCCATCTGCAAAAATGTGGAATTTTGCATTTTTTGCCAGAAGAAAGATCACGGGTGCGTGTTTATTTTTTTTTTTTCTTCAGGGGTGATCGTATCGACCCAGTTGTCCTAGAATATCGTAGGAGGGGTCATTGGAATGGAAATTGAAAGTTCTAGTGCCCTTTTTAAGTAACCAAAAAAAATGGAGGGCAACTAGGCCCCCTCCCACGCTCATTTTTTTCCCAAAGTAACCTGATCAAAATTTTGAGATAGCCATTTTGTTCAACATCTTCGAAAATATTATAAGTATGTCTTTTAGGATGACTTAATCCTCCGAAGTTCCCGGGGGGAGGGCTGAAAGTTATAAACTTTACCCAATGTTAACACATAGTATTGGTTATTTGGAAGCATACAGACGTTTTCAGGGGAGATTTTT
>JAQQPU010003049.1:0-16168 GCA_029168905.1 Artemia sp. Kazakhstan ARC1039 | reverse complement strand
GGGGGGGTCAGGGGTTGTGTGGGAGGATCTTTCCATGAAGGAAGTTTTCATAGGGGAAGGGACATTGCTAAAAAGGGGACGCCGGACTTTCCAGCATTATCTAAAAAAAGATCATAAATTTAATATAAAAAAAAAAGTATTTCAACTGCAACAGCAGCAACATCGAAATTTTAAACGAAAAGAAAATATTACATATATAATTGGGTTCACCCCGTATATCAATGCCTTGCTCTCTAAGCCAAAGATTTTTTTAGTACTTTCATAAGAGCTATTTATTCTAATTAACGGCCTTTGTGATTAAGCGGTCATTTTTAAAGAATTGGAACAAAATTCGAACTTTCGCTTAAAGAGCAAGGTATTGACTAGGGGGCGAACCCCCTAATAAACGTATTAAAAATATACGAATATAGAAGTTCGTTACGTAAGTTAATTCGTAAGTTGTGTATATTTATTACTAATAAAAACGTTCGTAAATAAAATTAAACAAGTTTCGAGAAAGCCATTTAACTAAATAAAAGTAAATTAATATGAGAATTTTGTTTTAATTATTCATGTACGGTGCACCAAGATCAAAACCTGCATTTATTCAAAAACATTCAAAAATTAAATTAAAAATAACAAGTTTTTTAAACTGAAAGTAAGGAGCGACATTAAAACTTAAAACGAACAGAAATTATTTTGTATATGAAAGAGACTGTCCCCTCCTCAACACCTCGCTCTTTGCGCTAAAGTTTAACTCTGTCTCACAACTTTATTTTTTAAGACAATAAAAAACTTTAGCGTAAAGAGCGAGGCGTTGGGGAAGGGACAGTCTCTTTCATATACAGAATAATTTCTGTTCGTTTTAAGTTCTAATGTCGCTCCTTACTTTCAGTTTAAAAAACTTGTTTTTTTTATTTAATTTCAAATAATGACGAGAAATCCATGCTACACAAAATGCTGCACACGATTTTTGAAGTTGGGCAGCCCCGACAGTTAGGAAAGAGTAACTGTGTTTCTAAAGAAGATTTTTAAGGTTTTCAAAACCTAAGCAAAATTTTGGTATGACTAACCTATTTCACAAAACATCTTCCCCCTCCCCCTGATAAACACCGAACAACATTAGACATACAGGTGTGGAATAGCAATAAACAAGAAAAAGTTGGAAAGTAACCTGACAACCAGAAAAATATCAGAGAAAAAAAAATACTACTAAGTTCTTAATGCTTTATTTTCTCCTTATGCATTACAAATAGTTTTATTCTATCTATTAAATAGTAAAAAAGGAAACAATATGAATAAATAAATATAACAATAAGTAATACTTCTTTGAAGCTGCAACTTTGAGTGGTTCCAGAACCATATGTCTACAATTCTTCAACCTCTAAGTGGCAAGGGGCTGGGGTCTGAGGCGCTATTTGTTCCAAAAAAAAAAATGTATGGAACATTTCAATTCATAGAAAAATTAACAAAAATAGTGAATTAGCTGAAAAATAATCATATATAAGGCACAAAACCATGATTGAAATAAAAATGCCTGATTAAGGAACTGAACCCTTGCCATTCTGATTCAAGGTCTAACGCGCTATAGTATCTGAACTACGGCGCCTGATGATCTAATTCAATCTATTTGTTCTTGTAGGACCAAGTTTTATTACTTACAGCCCTTTTCCCAAAGACTATGGAGAGTTATGTCATCATCAAAAGCATATTTATTGGACCTTATTCGGCAAAAACATTTGTAATTGGCTATTATAAAACATTGAGTTAATAAAAGCTTCTATTATAAAGAGTGAGAGCATTAAACAATATATGGCGAAGCTCAATTTTGCGAACAGGAGAATGGGAGGGGGTACGTCAAGGAATAGTCATTTGGAATTTTGAGATTTAATTATTTGTTCTTCTATGAATTTATTCCTCTTAAGAACATTCGATATTTAAAAATCATTTTGCAAGCCTCAACGTCGGCAGACCGTGTTAAAGAGTTCACAGTGAATTCTCCCAACGGACTAATGGGATTCACTAAGGGGGCTGTGGGGGGATTATAGGGTAGAGGTTCTTGTAAATCCCCAGTTAAGGTTTTTGGACCATAACTATTTCAATGGAACCGTTTTATACTTCCAAGCTTTTCCACTTAATAAGTGGTACCAAAGTAACGTTTTTAGTGTTATATGGCATTTACGGATGGTAGAACTGATAAAAAGCACGTAGATATGAGTAATAGCTTCCAAATGAGCCATTAAAATCTCTCTAAGAAGTTCTGGATGCCCACTAGCCCCAGCTTTTCCACTTGAGACATGGCAAGAATAGTGCCATTTTTAATGCCATTTGGCGCCTGCAGATGGTGGATTTTATAGGGAAAACGTAGATATGAGAAATATATTGTATGTGAGCTATTAAATATTTGTCAAGAATGTTTTGGTAGCCCGCTAGCCCTGCCCCTTGAGAGATGGCACAGAATGTGCAATTTTAGTGCCATATGGCACTTGCAGATGGAGGAATCTATAACAAGCACTTAGATATGAGAAATAGCTTTTGAATGAGTCATTAAGCATCTCTCTTTGATGTTCTGGTAGCCCACTAGACCTGCTGAAAAAAGAAAAAAAAAGCGGGAGACGCATCAGTACGATGCAAAAAAGTGATTTTCCTTGTTATTCTAGGAAGGAGACTGTAATTTCCCTGTATAAAGTTTTCAGCCATGCTTATTCCAATGGTACACTTTCAATTTTGATCTGACACCATTTTCGAGGGGTTTCGGGATTTTTTTCGAAAATACCTTAAATTTCTTTTCGCTATAAACTTTCGGACGAACCAAAATAATAGTTACCATTCCCGAGTCAGTTTCAGATGGCAATTTTTTCACTTGGCAGTTTTTTTCAAAACGCGTTTTTTAATTTTTCCTCACTATGGGTTGTGGTTCGCTCTTTACTAGGTTGCAGCTACCGCTGCAACCATGATACCCGAAAATTTGGTTTCATAATCAAATTGTACCGCCGAGTTTTATATAATGTAATAGTTATTATTCCTGACTCACATTTAGAATTTTCTTAGTAGAGATTTTTTTCCAAAAAGTGATTTTAAACTTTCGGATAGTACAGGCTTTGGTTCGGTCTTTCCAAGATTAAATAAAAAAAAAAACAAGTTTTATCAATTGAAAGTAAGGAGCGACATTAAAACTTAAAACGAACAGAAATTATTGAGCACATGAAATGGGCTGTCCCCTCCTCAACGCCTCACTCTTTACGCTAAAGTTTTTTATTGTATTAAAAAATAAAGTTACGAGACAGAGTCAAACTTTAGCGTAAAAAGCAAGGCGTTGAGGAGGGGACAGCCCCTCTCATTTATGGAATAATTTCTGTTCGTTTTAAGTTTTAATGTCGCTCCTTACTTTAAATTAAAAAACTTGTTTTTTCATTTTATTTCTGAACGTTTTTGAAAAAATACAGCTTTGATTTTGGATCACCGTATATGAATAATAAACCCGAAATTTGTATATTAATTTTACTTTTTTTGGCTAAATGGCTTTCTCGAAATTTTGTTCTGACATAACTTACGAAATAACTTACGTAACGAACTTCTATTTTCTTATGTTTTTATTAAGTATATTAGAGAGTTCGCCCCCTAGTCAATACCTCGCTCTTTACACTAAAATTCCAATTTTGTTCGAATCACAAACCCCTGAATCAAAAAGGCCGGTTTATTAGAATAGATAGCTCTTTTGAAAGTACTAAAAAACTGTAGCATAAAGAGCGAGGTATTGACTAGGGGGTGATCCCCCTCATATACGTAATAATTTCTCTTCGTTTTAAGTTTTAACGTTGCTCTTTACTTTCAGTTGAAAAAACTTGTTTTTTTTTATTTAATTTCTGATCCTATTTTAAATAATGCTTGGAAATCCGGCGCCCCTTCATAGAAAAGTCCCTTCCACCAAGGAAACATCCTCCCGCGATATTCTTGGACCACTGGCTCAATACGATCCCCCCCCCTAGCTAAAAATAAAAAAAAAACAAATAGCCTACACGCATCCGTGATCTTTTCTTCTGGCAAAAAAATACAAAATTCCACATTTTTACAGAAAAGAGCTTGAAACTTCTATAGTAGGATTCTCTGATACGCTGAATCTGATTGTCCGATTTTCATTTAAGTTTTATGACTTTTATATGGTGTTTCCCCCTTTTTTCGAAAATAAGGCAAATTTATATATTTGAAATCAGCATAAAAATCTGACTCTTTTGATGTATCTATTGGTATCAAAACTCCGTTTTTTAGAGTTTCAGTTACTATTGAGTTGGGTCGCTCCTTACTTACAGTTCGTTACTACGAATTGCTTGTTTGCAGCTATTGTTGCACGCATGATAAACGGTAATGGGGACATTTATTTTAAAGCTTCATTTAGCCTAACTAATTTGATGCATCTAAGACTTAACAAATTATTCACTGTGAAGCATATTTTCGAACTAGCTAATATGAAGGAGGGCCGGCGGATCTTAATGTAGGCGGGGTTGGGGTTGGTAGGGTGTCCGAAGCCTTAAAACGTACATTTTAATGTCCAAATTTTCTAACTCCCCATGAGCCTCAAACAAACATAAAAGAAGCTTGTGTGGGGGGAGTGAACTTGATCATTATTTCCCCTTCATTTCCGAAAAGAGTTTTGGATTAAGCTTACAATATACGTTCCGCGAAGTGATAACTCCCCTCTTGTTGTAGGAAAAATTTAGCTTTTTAACATGAAATGTTACAGTCATTTACTTACTGACATTTAATTTTTGACGTTTCAATTCAATTCAAACCTCCCAATCCTAATAAATATTTGTAGTGGTACGCTTTTTCAGTGATAATCATCATTCTCAAAACATTGCTATTTGAATATTAAACTTTAATATAAAAAAACGGAGATTAAAGGAGGGAGCATTAGCCTTCCTGAGATCCGAGGTTTAGGAGAGCATTGGATCGAACAGTTTGCAGTAAGAAACTGTAAGCGATGAGTGACCTTTATAAACAGTAACCAAAATTTGAAAAACAGATTTTCTATGGTTTAAACATACAAAACAACAAAATTTATTATTTACACTGACTAAATATGTAAAGTATAGCCTAGTCAATTTTAAAGCTAGTCATCAAAAACTAAGCACCTGAAAATTTACATTATTCTAGGGACAAGATCTCCAATCTCCCCCAAAATTGTTGGGATCTCGATTAAAACTATAAAATGAAATTCCACATGTATGAGAACGCTAGAGGCACTACCGACAAAATATTAAATTTTTTGCTTTTCTTCCAAAATGGCTGGTTAAGTATGTAACCGTCCATAGTCTGAAGTCTTATATTGTCAAAACGTCTTATATTTTAACAGGCAATCGGTAAATACAACGCTTGCAATTATGCATTTAACTACACTTGTTGCACATATAAATGACTCAACATATAAACATAGAACTTCAATTTAAAAAGTGGGGGCTAAGGAAGGGGCAGCCTCCTCATATAAGGAGTAATTACTGTTTGTTTTCAGTTTTAATGTCGCTCTTTGCTTTCATTTGAAAAAAAAAACTTGTAAGTAAAATTCCTATCAAAATGACGTAATCCTTTTTATGATATATGACGTGATATCAAACAGTTCGTGGTAACGGACGAAATTTTGATACCAATAGATGCATAAAAAGAATCAGATTTTTATGCTGATTTCAAATATATCAAGTTTAGTCCTACCCATCAAAGATACGTGCCTGAGAAAATTTGCCTGATTTTCGAAAACGGGGGAAACACCTTTTAAAAGTCATAGAACCTTAATGAAAATCACACCATCGGATTCAGCTTATCAGAGAACCTTTAGTAGAGGTTTCAAGCTCCTCTCCGCAAAAATTTGGAATTTTGTATTTTTTGCATGAAGACAGATCACAGATGCGTTTTTTTTTTTTTTCAGGGGTGATCGTATCAACCCATGGGTCCTAGGATATCGCAGGAGGGCTCATTCGAGCGGAAATTCTAAAATTCTAGTGCTTTTTTAAGTGACCCCAAAAATTGAGGGCAACTAGGCCCCCTCCCACGCTCATTTTTTCCCAAAGTCACCCAATCAAAATTTCAAGATAGCCCTTTTGCTCAGCATGGTCGAAAAATATATTGACTATGTCTTTGAGGATGACTGAATCCCTCAGAGTCCCCGGGAAAGGGGCTGCAAGTTATGAACTTTGCCCAATGTTTACATATAGTATTGGTTATTGGGTAGCATACAGACGATTTCAGGGATGGATTTTTCCTGATATTGGGGCGGTAGGGGGGGGGGTCGGGGGTTAAGTGGGAGGATATTTCCATGGAGAAAATTTCTATGGGGAATGGGACATTGCTATGAAGGGGCTGCCAGATTTCCCAGCATTATTTAAAAAAAAACAATCATAAACTAAATAAAAAAACAAGTTTTTCCACTGAAAGTAAGGAGCAATATCAAAAATTAAAACGAACAGAAATTATTACGTATATGAGGGGGGTTCACCCCCTAATATACATATTAAAAATACATGAACACAGAAGTTCGTTAAGTAAGTTAATTCGTAAGTTACGTATATTTATTACTAATAAAAACGTTCGTAAATAAAATTAAACAATTTTCAAGAACGCCATTTAACCAAAAAAGTCAAATTAATATGCGAATTTCGTTTTAATTATTCATGTACGGTAAGCCAAAATCAAAACCTGCATTAATTCAAAAACGTTCAGAAATTAAATAGAAAAAAACAAGTTTTTTTTAACTGAAAGTAAAGAGCCACACTAAAACTTAAAACGAACAGAAATGATTCTGTATATGAAAAAGGCCTGTCGACTCCTCAACGTCTCGCTCTTTACGCTAAAGTTCGACTCTTTCTCACAACTCCATTCTTTAAAACAATAAAAACTTTAGTGTAAAGAGCGAGGCGTTGAGGAGGGGACAGCCCCTTTCAGCATGTTTACATGCTGGAACATTATTTTTTCTAGTTTCTATGCCGTTCTGTCAGCAATTCGGCTTTGATTATGTTCAAATCTTGATTAAATCTTAATAGCAACCTTATTCATAGGGGTGACCACCAATATTCCCACAGTTCATTAGATTGATTCTTTGCAAACACTCGTGTCACCACTTACAAATTAATCACTATATTTGCAAATTCTCAGCAGCGGGAACCCTGTATCTTGACCACCAGCAAGTTGGAGTTTTGCTAACGCCCCCTTACATCCTATTAGAAAATAAAGAGTGTCAGTGATAGTAGTCGATTGTTATTTGAGTGTGCCGGCCTTTTGAGGACTGAATAAACATTCTAATTTTCGGGATCCGCCGCCTGTCAAAAAGGGGTGTCGTCAAACATAGGTGATGGCTTGATTCAAAGCGGAAATGGAAAATTATAGGATCTATATTTCCGCTCTGATATTCCATTATTAGTAATTTCAACACTTGCGTAGAGGGTCAGAAAATGGAAGGACCGAACAAGCCCGTTTATTTGAGCTAGTAATAGTATATGTAAATGCTAATCAGTGTTGTTGAAGAAAGCAGTTTTTTTATTACAACCTTCTCTAACTAACATTTTCTAATGGGTGACAAATTTACTTCCTTTTACTAACTATATAGCAAATATAAGAAGAAATCCTCAGTGGGACTAAGATATGCATAAAAATCACTGGTTTAATATGCAAATTTGGGCAAATTCTATAAATTTCAAAACAAGTCAAAATTACTTTCAAAATATGATTGGAATGTAAATGCATTTACATTTATCGTGTTTTCTCCCTAATATGCGTTGCATGGCTTAGTCTACAAATATTTCTCTAGGGAGGATAGGGAATTAATCATTCACCACTTATCCATATTGATCTGAAGCAGCTCTCTCGATACTTCTGAAAGCGAGACCTAAAAATGCAGTATTGACACCTCAGGCTCCCCCCCCCCTCAAAAAATACTTTCTACCTATCAGTAGCTTTTAACTATGAAAATATATGGATTTACTGAGGTGACCTGAAATAAATCAATTTTTTTTCAAAATGAAATTTAAACTAATTATCAAAAAATTAAGTTTTTCTGGTGAAAGAGGGAGCGAAATTGAGATTAAAAAAAAAAACTATCATGTCTCCGCCTTTCCAACCAACATCTTTAAAATAAATGCAACAAAGTGACAACTGATCTTTTTCTACGTTTGTACGATTATGCAAAACTAGCGCTTTAAAGAAAACACAAAACCAACATATAAAGAAAAAATGAATGTTGTTTTAGAAGCCTTAAAATCATTCGATAAACATTTTGAAATAGTCATTTGATTCAGCATAGTTGAAAAATCCAATTCCTCTGGAGATGACATGATCCTTCAAATTTCTGGGGAAGGGCTGTTTGTTATGCAATTAGCCCATTGTTTTCATATAGTATTTGCTATTTGGGAAATACAAGGATTTTTTTTGTTTTTTTGGGATTTTGTTTTTTTAGGGTGGGGGGTATTTTCCACGGGGAAAAAGGTTTTTAGCGGAGGAAGGTTTCTGAGGGGTGAATCTTTAAAAGTTATACGGAGGGGGGTATTTTGTTGCATGATTTGAAAAACAGTCAGAAATTAAACAAAAAAAGTTTTCAACTGAAAGTAAGGAGGAACATTAAAACTTAAGCGAACATAAATATTCTGTGCATGACGGGAGGGGGGCCCCCCACCCGTTCCTCATCCCTCATTCTTTACATTAAAGTTTGACTCTTTGTCCAAAATCTTTTAGAACGAATTCAGAAACAGAAGGACATTTGAATTTTGAATGTGAAGTGTTTTTAAAGGACTCCAAGACTTTAGAGTAGAGAGCGAGGGAATGAGGAATGGGAAGTCCCCCCACCCCTATATACGAGATACTTTTTGCTCATTTTAGTTTTAATATCGCTCCTAACTTTCAGTTGAAAAAACTTGTTTTTCTTTATTTAATACAAAAAAAGCCCACCTGAGTACTTTTCAAATACAGCATTGAATATAAGTTCTACATCTGATCTTGTTAAGACTCTCCCAGAAAAACATACCGGCTGTCCATTGTGGTAAATTAATTAAGAAACTTTCCGTAAAAGAAGTTTTCTAAAGAAAAGTAAAGGCCATATTAAACTTGAGATCAGAAGAAATAGAAACCTACAATAACTACAACTCAAAACGACCAGAAATTACTATTAAGTTTTAACCTAAAAACAAACAAAAATCAAATAAACATTCACAGCAAAAAACACACAACAGGTACTAACATAAATTAATAAATAAATCTTAAAAAGAATAAAGCTGAAGTTGAATATGCAAATCAAGCTTAAAACGATCAAAAATATTTTGCTTTTCAAGCATAAATAAAACCTAAAACGAACAGAAATTAAATAAACAATTATTGCAAACAAATATACAATAGGTACTAATATAAATGTGTAAATACATCTTAAAACGAGTGAAACTTAAATTGAATATGTAAATAAAGCTTGAAACAGACAAAAAACCCTACAAACAGGAGTTTGGATTTTGCTTCCCTCTCTCGATGCAAAAGTTTAAAACCTACTGCGTCACTACAAGATTTTCGAGGAAATCCCCAAAAATTCGGGAATAGAGAAAGCCACA
Source organism: Artemia sp. Kazakhstan ARC1039 (assembly GCA_029168905.1). NCBI lineage: Eukaryota > Metazoa > Arthropoda > Branchiopoda > Anostraca > Artemiidae > Artemia > Artemia sp. Kazakhstan ARC1039. Next base: position 6,614 of record JAQQPU010003049.1, on the reverse strand, counting down.
GGGCCTAGTGGACCCAGGGGCGTCCCAAAGGGGAGGGGGGGAGGTGAACGCTGTCACCCTTAACTTTTTTGGTGTTCCTGAAGATTTTTGCCGAAGGCGAAAATTTCGGCAGAAATTTTGCAAAATCGGCCGAAATTTAGCAAAATTCTTGATTTCTGCCGAAAATTCGGCATAATTCAGGTAGTGATTCGGTAAAATTTATGAAGATCGCCTCCCCCCCCCCAACAAAATGAGCCCCGGTACGCCCATGAGTGAACCTATTAGTAAATCCTGGTGTGGTTTCACTGCAATTTTCATTTATTTTCAATGTTGTAATAAGTACAAAATTTGTAATATAATTCTTTTTAGTAAAGCGTCAAATAAGCACTAGGCCTTATACTTCTACAATTAGAGAAACGGGCAGTAACCATACTCTTGATTGTAGTGAAGACACCATTTATTAGAAGTACATAACCCCTACTCCCTGAAGACAACCTCGGTCTAACGACCAATCTTTAATCCAATTCTCACCCTTGCTTGAATTCGGTTCTCCCAATTATTATAATAAAAAAAAACGTAAACTAATTTTTCAGAACTTTGTAGCCATTTAAATAAGAGAATGATAATTCTAACTAAGATAATTGGTTATCCTAGGCAGCGCAATCGCGCTGCCTAAGTAAAGAACGATGTTGGCACAATGTATTATTTTTTTTGTTCTAGACCGGGGCACTTCGTATCGAAAGAGTTGTCGTAGAAACTTCAAAAAGGGCTCATTCGATTGGAAATTGAAGTGGCTACTGCCCTTTTTAACAGTTGAAAGTGATTAGAAGGCAACTAACACTCCTTCCGCGCCCACCATTTCCCCAACACATCCAATCAAAATTTTGAGATAGCCACTTTGTTCAGCGTAGTTGATTTCCACATATAAATTATAATTTTGAGGAGGACACTCCCCCACAGCCCTCAGGGCACGGGTTATGCCCTGGGGGCATGTAAGATTTTTATAGAAAGCGTTGTCGTAGAAACTTCAAAAAACGCTCATTCGAAAACTCAAAGGGCTAGTGCTCTTTTTAATAGTCAAAAGTGAGTGGAGGGCAACTAACCCCCCTCTCATGCCCACCTTTTCCCCAAATACATCCAATCAAAATGCTGATTTCACCCTTTTGTACAACGTAGTTGAAAGTTCTGAAAATTAGGTCTGTGAGGATGACAACCCCCCCACAACCCTCAGGGCAAGGGTTATAAGTTATTCCCTGGTGGCATATAAGGTTTTCATAGAAAGTTTTCTCGTAGAAACTTCAAAAGGGGCTCATTCGATTGGAAATTGAAATGGCTAGTGCCCTTTTTAATAGTCGAAAGTGATTGGAAGGCAACTAACACTTCTTCCAAGCCCACCATTTATCCAAACACATCCAATCAAAATTTTGAGGTAGCTATTTTGTTCAACGTAGTTGAAAGTTCTTAAAATTAGATCTTTGAGGATAAAAAACCCCCTCAGAGCCCTCAGGGCAAGGGTTATAAATTGTACCCTGGGGGCATATAATGATTTTATTGAAAGCTTTGTCATAGAAATTTGAAAAAGGGTGCATTCGATTGAAAATTCAAAGGGGTAGTACCCTTTTTAATAGTCGAAAGCTATTGGAGGGCAATTAACCCCCCTCTCACGCCCACCTTTTCACCAAACACATTAAATCAAAATTTTTAGATAGCCATTTTGTTCAGCGTAGTTGAAAGTTTTAGAAATTAGGTCTTTAAAGATGACACCCCCCCCCCCGCCCACAGCCCTCAGGGCTGTAATTTATTCCCTGGGGGCATATAAGGTTTATATAGAAAGCGTTGTCGTAGAAACTTCAAAAAGGGCTTTTTCCATTGGAAATTCAAATGGCTAGTGGCCTTTTTAATAGTCAAAAGTAATTGTAGGGCAACTAACCCCCCTCTCACGCCCACTATTTTCCCAAACAGATACAATCAAAATTTGAGATATCCATTTTGTTCAACGTAGTTGAAAGCTCTGGAAATTATGTCTTTGAGGATGACAACCCCCACATCCCTCCAGGCAAGGGTTGTTAGCTATGCCCTGAGGGTATATGATGTTTTTATAGAAAGCGTTGTCGTAAAACTTCAAAAAGGGCTCAATCGATTGAAAACTGAAAGGGCTAGTGCCCTTTTAATAGTTGAAAGCAATCGGAGGGCAACTGACCCCCCTCTCACGCTCACCATTTCCCCAAACACATTCAATGACAATTTTGAGATATTAGTTTTAGTCAACGTAGTTAAAAGTTCTGGAAGTTATGTCTTTCAGGATGATAACCCCCTCAGGGCAAGGGACCTATACCCTGGGGGCATAAAAGTTTTTTTTAGAAAGTGTTGTCGTAGAAACTTCTAAAATGGCTCATTTGATTGGAAATTGAAAGGGCTAGTGCCTTTTTAATAGTCAAAAGTGAATGGAGAGTAACTGACACTCCTCTCACGCCCACCATTTCCGCAAACATATTCAGTTAAAATTTTGTTCAAACTCACCATTTCCCCAAACACATCCAATCAAAATTTTGAGATGGCCATTTTGTTCAAGGTAGATGAAAGTTTTGGAAATTAGGTCTTTCAGGATGACATTCCCCCCAGAGCCCTCAAGGCTAAGGTTGTAATTTATGCCATGGGGGCATATAAGGTTTTCTATAGAAAATGCTGTCGTAAAAACTTCAAAAAAAAGGCTCATTCAAATGGAAATTGAAAGGGCTAGTCCCTTTTTAATAGATTAGTCGAAACTGATTAAAGGGCAAATAACATCCCTCTCACGCCCACCATTTCCCCAAAAACGTGCAATCAAAATTTTGAGATAACTATTTTTTTCAACGTAGTTGAAAGTTCTGGATATTATATCTTTAAGAATGATCCCCCCCCCTCCACACCCCTCAAGGCAAGGGTTGTAAGTTATGCCCCCCACACCCCTCAAGGCAGGGGTTGTAAGTTATGGGGGCATATAAGGTTCTTATAGAACGTTGTAATAGAAACTTCGAAAAAACTTCGTTATCGATATATCGATATATCAGTAAATAAATGAAACCCAAAACAAACAGAAATTAAAATAAGTCAAACTCAAAACGAGCAGAAATTAATCTGAGTAGGGTTCTAAACCCTATGCTTTCTCAAAGCCAGAATATAATTTGTACTTTACTGAAAAAAAATTATTTTAAATGTTTTCAGTTTTATAACTTTAAGAAAACAAAAATTAATTAAGATTTTAAGGAATAAAGCATACGTATACTAAACTGACAATGCATATTTTTTTCAGTAAATTCATTTGAATTCTTTTTCAGTAAGGTACAAATTATATTCTGGCTTTTAGAAAGCATAGGGTTTAGAACACTACTCTGGTTAATTTCTGCTCTTTTTGAGTTTGACTTATTTTAATTTCTGTTTGTTTTGGGCTTCTTTTATTTATTGATACTGATTTGTAGTAGTTGTATGCTTGGTAGATTATTTGATTCTATATTTTGTTAATTTTTGGTTTAATGGAGTTCTTTACTTTTTTTTTTTTTAAACTCGTTTTGTGCAAACAGCTTTTTTTAAAACTAATTTAAGTAACAAAATGATACTTTTACCATTAGGGAAACGGGCAGTAGCCATACTCTTGTTTGTAGGGAAGACACCATTCATTAGAAGTACATAACCACTACCCCTGAAGACGACCGTGGTCTAAAATCCAATACTCAATCCAAATTGACTTGTATTTGAATTCTGTTCCTCCAATTATTATAATAAAAAAAGGTAAACTAATTTTGCAGAACTTTGTAGCCACAGCAGGCCCTTTGATCGTTGGACTATTTAAAACAAACTGGCTATCTCCAAATTTTCATCGAATGCATTTGGGGAAAGAAGATGTATGTGTGTGTGTGTGTGTGCGTGGGGGAGGGTAGATGCCCTCTGTTTAATTTTGACTCATAAAAGGTAACTAGAACCTTCAATTTCCAATAAAATGAGACTTCTCTGAAGTTTATACGAGCATCCATGCCATAAGAACCATATGTGCCCCCAGGGCATAACTTACAACACATACTCCTGGGCCCTGAGGGATTGTGTCACCACTGGAGTTTTGTTATCTGACCTTTGAACTATGTTTAACAAAATGGGTATCACAAAATTGTTATCTGATGCAATTGGAAAAAAAGGTGTGGGGGGAACTAGTTGTCCTCCGATCACTTTTGACTCTTAAAAAGGACACTAGAATTGCCAATTTCAAATCGAATGAGCCCCCTCCGAAGTTTAGAGGACCATCCCTTCCATATAAACCATCTCTGGGGAAAAAAAAACAATAAATAATAATAAAACATTGGAGCCGTAGGGCCTTTACTATAGGCAACGCTATAGCGTTGCCTCTGATAATTACGTAGGGACTAGACTTCCGAATTATGTGGTGTCTACGGTATATTGTTAGTAATATTTAAATTAAAATTAAAATAAAAAGGATTAAACATTAACATACTTTGATCATATGGATACGTTAAATAGTTTTTTTTTAGCAGAATATTTGAGAGTTAACTATTAATTACAAATAACTCTTGTATAACTCTCTTGCATAAAATAACTCCCTTGTACAAAATCATTCTACACTTCAGTATTTACTGTACACCTTGTGCTTAATGAATGGTTGTTAAAATTCCCTTACTGAAACGTATATTACACACATCAATCCAAATGACTGCAATGAGATTGTGTCTGCTGTTTATTAATGTGGGCCAACACTCAGTATATCGATTTCAAATATGAGGGTTGTCAATCCCCGTACTACTCACACGCTATACTAACGCTCTATAATCTGAAATCAAAAATGTTTCATAATTCTAAGCTAAGGTCAATAATATAGTGGATCATAGTTCTTTATATAGCACTGTCTCATCTGCCAGTTTCTGGAAAGAAAGAAAGAAGGAGCAAAAACGAAGACGAGTCAGCACTAACCATGCGAAAATGTGAGCAGTATGTTAACTTATACTTTGCTCTCTCTATGTTCAATACTGTGTTATTTGTCCACTTTACATTCCCTGGCAGCTTTCAATTGTTGATTACCAGACTAGTTATTTGGCAGTGTATAATGTGGTCAAGCATGTTTTGAGAGTTTGATCGTAATAATATAATGTAGTCAAACAGGTTTTTTTTCTGTTTTTGTTGTCAATTGCACAATGAATGTACGTCATGAGATCATGTGTACATTCTTAAAAAACTGATATGATATAAAGTAGTCAAACATGTTTTAGGGGCATGCACGAAATTATGTAACTCAACCGAACTGGTTATTCAAGGTAACATCCGTTTTTTTTTAGCCAATCAGAGAGCGGAGGTTACTCCATATACGATAACTTGATTGGTAATTGGGATTTGAATAGAAGGAATAGTTTTCTTTAAAATTCATATTAGTAAGAGAATTGAATACAAAGAGAATAGTTTATTTGAGTGGATATTAGTAGAGGAAAAAATGAGTGGTGCATTTACATTATTGGAGATTAATGATGGAGCCGACAACAGCAGCAATGATACACGAGTACCCAATGTGGCTGTGGAAATAACCGCTGGTTGTAGACTATGTCTTGAATGGGACACTATGTATGCTAAATACGTGATATCATTAAGCAAATTTAAGCAGGAGGAGCAGCTATGTTATGCTGGAAAAGTAAATATTCTCCATATAAATAAACTTCGATCAGCATTAGATGTCCTATCGAAATATATTGATGAGAACAAAATGCATCAGTGATTTTTATTGTAATTATGTTCAATAAAATTGTTTCTAAATCAATGATATTTTTTTCTTTCTATAGTAGACTAGCGTATATTTTTTAGAGTAGAAAAAAATTCTGGTTAATCTGAAGTTGGTTGTGAGAGAGTTAGGACTCTAAAAAATGGATAGATTTGAGAAAGAGCGAATCATGAGGAATCTAGTTCTTATGGAAAAACATTTGATCCTAGATGACAATTTTCTAGAGTTGTCTATTCAAAGGAAGATATTTTCTCGGGGAATGCTTATCGATATATCGAAAACTGATTCTCCAATCAGTATGATTGGAAAGAATCCTAACCGTGATTTTAGTTTATTGCTACGAGATTGGTATCGTCGTGGTTTTAGATTGTTCTGGGAGGAGGAACCGGGTCAGCGATTCAACTGTTGGAACAACAAAAGAATATGGTTTCTACGTCAGTGTTGTGAAGACAATGGGTGTTATCATTATAAGCCCACTGATTTTTATTTGGCTGTGACGGAATGTGATTCGAAACTTGAGGACACTGTTTATGAAATTGCTTCAAATAAGCAAATTGGAACATGTGAATTCTATAGAATGAATGAGAATAGTATCAATGACTATACAAAGAGATATGAAAAGAGTGAAGTCACGCTCTACTGCAGAAAATGTGACCCTGACATTGCAGTACATCAGGATCAGTACACTGTGAATTCAGATAATCTACCTGCACTAGTTGTTGTCGACAAATACCTAGTAGTGGATGAAATCTAAAGAGTAGAAAAGTCGTTTTATCATGTATATAATTTTTTTTATTAATAAACAATTTCACATACATTTTTAGAACATTTTATTCTTAGGGCACTAAAATCAATATTAAATACACTTGTAAGTAAATTCTCC